>JAWPEI010000024.1:0-210000 GCA_035578085.1 Solanum pinnatisectum | reverse complement strand
TTTTAATTGAGGGACCATATGACATCCACCATTTGCAAAATCAATTTGGAATTACCTGTATAAAAACATTAGAACAAATTTTTATGAACCATGAATGCTTTTTATTAGCATTCTCATATAATAGGGCTTTATTAAAGCTATCAACATAATCCCAGTAATTATATTTATCGCAATTCTACATTAAGGTGGATATAATCCCTTTCTTTCAATGGGCTCATTCCCCATTCTTCTGGTGAAATGATTTTCTTTATAATAATCTTGGAAAAGTTATAAACTTTTTTGGTATTCGAGGTAGAAATCTTTGAAATTCTGACCACATTCTTTGAGTATCATCTCATAATGCATCCTGTATTTGTATGCAGTTGTAGTATAACAAACTGTATCCAAATTCCTGTTCATTAACTGCCATGGATCATTTTTCCATTTTAAATCAGTATTTTCTAAAAGAAGTATGGCTTATCTTTTTTCATTTATATCATAAACTTCTGTGTTTTCTTCATCCACTAATATGCTGGAATAAGTAGGAGGATTATTATCCTTACTTTGCTTGGATTTCATAAAATCCATAAACTCTTTGCACATGGGATGGTTTGTATTCAAACCTTCCATATTCATTGATGAGCTAGAAGCATCAATTAATTTCTTATTTCCCAACTGAGCGAGGATATGACCTCCTCTTCCTCTATTTCCTCGTCCTCCTCTTCCCCTGTTAGGGGGCCAAGATGGCCTCATGCCTGCAAATAAAGACATTTTGAAATCAGTCTAAATATTCTTGAGTAAGAAAATCTGGAAGACTATTATCTTTAATAGCTTCAGTATGATCAGCTGACCAGGCCTTTGGATTAGTTTTAAGCCTGTCATATAATATTGCTGAATTCAAAGCTAAATCCTTTATAAAAGGTGAGATGTAATTAAGACTCCCCAGAAATCTCTGTAACTGAGTCTTGTTAGTAATTTCATCCGAAAATTTAGAAGCAAATTCAATACTTCTATTAATAGGACTAATACAACCTTTTTCAATATTATGACCCAAAAATCTAACTTTAGTTTGAAATAAAGCCATTTTTAGAGCAGATATGACTAAACCATTTTGAATAATAATTTTCTTGAATAAATCCAAATGTTTAAAATGAGTTTCTATGTTTTTTTAAAACACAAGAATATCATCTATGTAAACAATAATAAAATTACTATAAGGTATGAAAATATCATTCATAATTTTTTGAAATTCAGATAGAGTGTTCTTAAGACCAAAAGGCATAACATTCCATTCAAACTGACCCATGGGGACTTTAAAAGCGGTTTTAAACCTGTCAGATTCATTTATTTGAATCTGCCAATAACCTGATTTCAAATCAAATTTAGAAAATATAATAGCATCATAGACTCTGTCTAATAAATCTTTTTTATTAGGGATTGGATACCTAATCCATCTAAGGGCCTTATTAAGAGGTTTATAATTTATAACTAACCTAGGGACACCTCTTTCTTGTTCAGCATGTTTATTAACATAAAGAGCTGTACAAGACCATGGAGACTTAGAATGCCTTATGTGGCCTTTCTGCAGTAAAGATTCAATCTCTTTTTTACATAATTCCAAATATTCAGAATTCATTTGGCATGGCCTTGCTTTGGTAGGAATATTATCCTCATTAAAATCATCTTCATATGGAAGACTAACAACATGCTTTTTTCTACTCCAAAAAGCATTAGGATGATCTCCACAAATATCTATAGAAAACTGATATTTAAAATGGCAATTTTATCCTATAATTTAGGATTCTGCAAAATAGTGTCAACCTCAATACTATTAATTTCTCCTTTAAGAAAATTCATTGGATTATTTTTTAAAATCATCTTTGAGGTTAATTCATTTAACATCCTAGTAAAAGGTTTAGTAATAAATTCTAATTTAAAAGGTTTATTATTCCAAGTACCTATTATTTTTTCATTATCCCAATATGTAAGGGGAAAAATATCATTTATAAAAGGTAGTCCTAGAATAATTTGGTTAGTAATATCTTTAACCAAAAAAAGCTTTGAGGAACACATTGCTTTCCTTTACAAATAAAAGCCTTAGGTAATTTAAATTCAATATTCATTTTACTACCATTTGCAAATCTTAAACTATGAGTATTTTTATGAAAATATCTTGAAGGAATAAGTCCTTCTTGGATACAATTTAAATCTACCGCACTATCAATTAAAATAATAAATTTTTTTTTATAATTATAATATATAAGAAGAGTAATTTTTGTATAAAATTTTTGAGAAGTAAAAGCTTTTAGATTTTGTAAAAAATCAGCTTTATTATTACCTAAATTTAAATTAGTAAGAAAGTCTAAATTATTAGTTTCTCCTTCTTCTTCTGAAGAAGATGCTGAGTTATTACTCAAATTTCGTCTAATATCCATGCTATCAAGACGAGTTTCTATTATGACATTCTTTTGTTTAAGATGTCTAATATCATCTTTGAGATTATTAATCTCTTCTTTCAAATCATTAATGGTAGTGGGAGTACTTACTATTTTCCTCCTTTCTAGTAGGAGTTTCTTAACTTCTTCCATGGTATATGCACCTTCTTTAGTTGGTATTTCCTCTTGAATATAATTCTTAGAAGTAGAGATTGTATTACTAATTTTATCAATAATTTGAGGTCTTATCTCAGGATCCTTAATTGTCTATAAGAGCTCTATGACTTTGTCATTATCAATGACATTGATACTTAATTCTTTAAACTGAGAGTAGATCTTATAAAGATCATCTTCCTCTCCATTCTTTTCACATTCCAACCCTTGTTGACAAGGTAGACATTCCTCTTCTGAAGACATATAATCTTCTTGTTGAAGTGCCTTTAAATCTTCACTTGTTGAAGAAGATTCTTCATTACTACTATATCCCGAATTGAATTTCCCTAAATCAGAATTAAACATGATCTTATATAAAGATTCTTTAATATTATTATCAATATCAAGGTTTTTAATTTTTTCCTTGACTCTGCAATCCTTTGCATAGTGACCATATCTTCCACATTTGTGGCAAGTATCAGACTTATCATATCTGCGTTTAGATTTATAAAATCTATGATCACTTTTTCTTTCATTCTTTCTTCTTTCTTTTCTTTCTATTCTTTTTCTCTTCCATTCTTTATAATCCTTTTTGGAGATCTATTTCTAGAAGAATGCTTCTCTTTCTGCTTCTCTTTTCTATTCTTAGAAACAAGCTTAGGAATATCTAGAGCAAATTGCTCACAGAATTCTCCCAACTGTTGTCTTTCATTAAGACGATGTCTTTTGATCTGTTGATTCAGCTTAATTTCATTACATAAAGCCAAAGCTTCCTGCACACAAGCACTTATTAATTTTCCATAAGTATAATTCTCATAATTAATACTAGGACTATCACCTCTCAAAACCTTCTTTACTCTTTCAGCAAAGAGGGATGGTAATCCATCAATAAATTTGGATTTCCAATGAGTACTATTACACTCTGGCAATTCCATAACCTTGCAGAGAAAAACATCTTTATATAATCTAAAAGATGTGAGGGTCTTACACCTTAAATTCTGTAATAAAGTTCTGATGGTTTCACTATTATATGACCATCTCCCTGAAAAATGTTCTATGATATTCAGAACTAGTGTATAAACTGAATTTTGGACTTCTCCTTCACCTTTTTGTTTCACAGCCTGAATGATCTTATCTTTTTGTTCCTGGGTTAGATAATTATCCCACCAACCTTTCAACTGGCATGTAAACCCTGCCGTTATCATTTCTGCAATAGTTCTATCACTATTTTTATTAGTCTTACAGATAGTACTATACATTAACATCCTGTGCATAGTTGTATAAATCTGTCTATCTGTATAGCCATCTATGTTCCATTCATAAATTTCTTTTCCATTATAACTATTTGTCACCACATATTCTTGTTCTTCTATTAGAATATCTTGAGGAGTTGGCCTAGGATAGTAGAACATCCGTTGAACCGGTTTTCTCACAAATTTTTCTGATATTTTATTAATTTGATCAGAAAATTCCTTATTATCTATACCACTACTTTCCCCTTCTGAAATATTATTAATCCTTATTACCTTTAAAATCCTTTTCAAGGAGATTTTCTAAGTCAGAGAAATCCTTTAATTTGAAGTCTTCAATTTCTTGGGGAGGTTGAATGCTAGGTTGAGCAACCGTACCCTTGCCTTTCTTATCACTACTCATTTGAGATAAAAGTTTATCAACTTTTTCATGCAAAGACACTATATGATCACCTAACATGCTCATATAAATATTTGTATAATTATGTTGTTTTATCATCAAATTAATATGCTGGGAGGTGACTAAAGCAATATCATTTTCAAATAATTTTGAAAAAGCATTAAAATGAACAATTTTATCAACTTTATTAATTTGGAACGATTGTAATGGCGGAAATACTGATTTCGTAATTTCTCCATTACTTAAGGTAAAATCCTTTTCTAACATAGAAATATAGTTATAAACATGTTTACACATAAACCATGGAACAAATGCAATTAAAATATTTGTTTCTGATTCAATAAGATCTTTATAAAATTCTTCTTGGAATTGAAACTGTTCTTCTTTATTAAAATTTTTGAAAAACCATTTTCTAAAAGGTTTCCATCTGGATTTTTGAAATTCCTTAGCTATCTTTGCTCTTGCTTGGTAACCAGGACTAAAATCAATAGATTTATTAGTCATCATAAAACAAATTTATGTATTTAGCCCATTTGGGAAATTCATTTCAGATTCAGTTATGTCTAAATCTGAGTTAGGTCTTGCAATATTATCTTTATCAATTTTTATATTTTCACATCTATAATTTTCTCTAATTTGAGAAGTAGAAGCCCTAGATGGTACTTGTACAGTATAATCCAAGGGAGATATATATGAAGAATTAGATCTAGTAATTCTAGAAGACATGCTCCCACTTTCAATTTTATTATTTGATATATAATCAGAAAACTTTATTTTCACAGTTCCATCATTTAACTGTTCAATTTCTGAAATTTCTTCATTAATATTATTTTTAGGAGGAGTAGCTCCATCAATTACCCATTCTTGTGGAAAATCAATTTCTTCCCACTTAATCGGTCTACGAGTTACTACTCTAGATTTTCCAAAATTAGTTTCTATCAAAATAGTTTCATTTTTAAAATCAATAACTTTGCACATAGGATTTAAGGTATGCAATAGTTTATAATAAATTCTATAACAAATACAAACAACTTCAGTGCCAGGCATATAATCATAACCATGAAGTTTAACATTTAGCATAAGATAACTTAATGAATTCTCATCCTGCAAAGAAATCTGCAAATTAGGATAAGCATTAAAATAAACTGGTCCATAAGCTAGACTAGTTTGAATAGTCCCTATTAGAGACTTTCAAATTATGATTTCTACCATCACGTAAAGCTACTATAAAAATTTTAGGTAGTCCATGCAAGGTAAGGGGCTTAAACGCTACCTGAACCAAGCCAATATGCATAAATCTATAAGTATCCCTATAAGGGGCAAGATCAGTTTCAGATATGAGTCTAAAAGTTTGATGATCATTATCAATCGTGATAGTTTCTTCAGTGGTTTTAACCACTTGTTTTAAACCAAGTTTCTCAAAAGTTTCCATTTGATATATAATTCTGGGTGAAATCTTAGGAATAGTCCACTTATTAAGTAAATCCAATTGTTGCGGTATATCATATTCTTCTTTTCTACTGTTTTTAACAGTAGACTTCTTCTTTATAATATTCATTTATAAACAAGTGTTGAACTATACCACCTATAATTACTATAATTCCATGGCTCTGATACCATATTACAATGGATCGCACAGCTTACTGTAAGGGTCTTTTACAAATTCAAGTAATTTTAGCATGATAATTAAGAATCCATATCTGGGTCCGCCCTTAGGGTAATCCAACGGTTTCTACCGGGTCCGCCCACAACACAGGGTAATATTATTATTATTATTATTATTATTATTATTATTATTATTGTTATTGTTATTATTATTATTATTATTATTGTTATTATTATTATTATTATTATTATTATTGTTATTATTATTATTATTATTGTTATTATTATTATTATTATTATTATTATTATTATTGTTATTTTTATTATTATTATTATTATTAATATTATTATTATTATTATTATTATTATTATTATTATTATTATTATTGTTATTATTGATTGTGAAGAGAGCTGAAAGTTTGAATGTTGCAAATTTAATTCTGCAACTCTATGTACGTATGTTTGGAGTTGGAAAGGAAAATACTGAAGAGAATTGAAAGTTTAAATGTTGCAAATTTAATTCTGCAACTCTATGTACGTATGTATGGAGTTGAAAAGGAAGACATTGGTGGCCAATCATTATGTAATGATGGCCACATGATTGTTAATTAATTAAGAGAATCACTTGATTAGTGGTGTTTGGAATTGAAACATATAAATGTAGGTTGTAAAGTCTGAGGTGCAGAAAAGGCTAGTTTCCCGTGAATTGTTTCATAATGTGACGTCGGTCAATTGTAATATGTTATTTTCTTAAAGTTATAATATTATAAATAAAGTTTTTGATATATTGAGATGGATAATTAAATATTATGTGTATTATATTATATAAATATTATTAGATTTATGATATCAGAGGAGTTGGAACTTAACCCTTGATTTCAAATTTAGGAAATATGAGAGTTGAATTATTATCTAGTCTCAAGATTAGGAAATTGATTATAGATTTGGGGTGAGTTTTTGGGTCTAACGAGACACATAGTAATATGAGTGTTGTTAGTTTCTAAATCTTATTGTGATTATTTATTTGAATAAATTGTATTGGTTTGGAAGTCCAAAGAAAGAGGAAGATTCAAGTCCCAGAGTGATTGTTTGATTATTTGAGGCAAGTGAATTTCTAAACACTTGTTAAGTGTATAGAATCATGTATTTCCTTGTGGTATTTGTTGGGGAGTAATGAGACTTGGTGATGGATTGACTTGTCCATATTGAATAATTCTAATGATGAAAAAGGGGTAATAAAAGGCAATGTGATTAATTGTTGGTGTGTGATGTGTTGAGAATGGTTTGAAATGCTTATTGACTCATTGTTGATGTTGTATCACGATTGTGTTGTTGTGAATTGTACATTATTATGAAAATGGGCATCTGCTCATTATTTATGTGAACATGTCATTTGCATTGATTCTGAGACATGGTTGTGATAAGTGTTCTGTGAATTGAGGAAGAATAAGAAATTAAAAAGGATGTGCCATTTAGAAGGATGTATCGCGCGCCACGACAAATATTATTATCGAGGGATGTGTTGCACGGTGAGATGGATACTATTATCGAGGGACGTGTTGCACGCCACGACAGATTTCATTATCGAGGGTCGAGTCGCATGCTACGACGGATGCATGGATATATATATCCCTCATGGGTCCCGAACTGAGAGACAGCGGGTGTGTATCACTAGGTCAGAACTACACTTGACATTGTATTCCATTGCATTGCACATCTTTATCATTAGTGAACTTGATATTGTGTTTTGATGATCTTATGAGTGTCATTCTGTGGAACTTGTGATTGATGAATATTGAGCTTGTTGTTGAGGATATGTAATTGTTAGAGTTTTGTTGTTAAGATGTGTGCTATGTAAATTGTGAACTTTTAGATTGGGCTAGCTTTATGCAGGTTGTAGTTTTGGAGGTTGTGATTGACGAATATTATGCTTGTTGTTGAGGATATGTAATTGTTAGAGTGTTGTTATTGAGTTGTGCGCTATGTAAATTATGAACTGTTAGGTTGGGCTGGTTTTATGCAGATTGTAGTTATGGAGGTTCAGTTGAGATGTAAGGAGTACCTATATTCTATTCCCTTAGCTTGTGTTTAGAAGTTTACTTGCTGAGTACTGTATGGTTTGGTACTCACCCCTTGCTTCTACATTTTTGTAGGTTACTAGCCCGAATCTTGGTGATACTTTCTATTCTCTCCTTGTCTGAGGCTTCCTGTGGAGATTTGTGAGGTAGTTATTTGTCATCTCAGCAGACCTTCTTACTCCTATTTATGATCTTGTATGTTCTATTTTAGAGACAACATCATTTGAGACTTATGTTTTCTTTCAATTCTAGTGTAATACATTAGAGGCTTGTGCACGTGATAACCAGGTTTTGGAGGTATATTTAAGTCGATTATGAATTTTTGTGTTATATTAAAGTATTAGACTTTTATTTATAATTTATTTTCGGACTTCATTGTAATTATGGAGGTTTTGGCTGACTTGTCTTTGTGAGAAAAGACGAGTGCCATCACGTCCATTTTGGGCCGTGACAATATAGGACATTTCTACGAGTGTGAGCTAGACGTTGTATCCTCACATAGCTTATAGTGATGTTTGTCGGTTAGAGAAACTCCCACAGAGTTTATTTTGTATTTTTATATACAAAGTTCATTTTGTATTCTTGCATACAGACATAATTACATTTTATTTTCTAATACATTGAGTTGCTATCTATTGTTTTAAAAGCTTTCCATATATTACATCTTTTATTGTTGCTTTATATTGAGTTGAGTATCCAGAGTTGAGTTGAACTATGTTTCACAGAGTCGAGTATCTTATTATTATGTTGAGCCTTATTTCACTAAGTTGAATATCTTATTATTGAGTTGAACCATGTTTCACAAAGTTGAGTATCTTATTGTTAAGTTGAGCCATATTTCTCTTAGTTGAGTTGAACTATATTTCCTTGAGTTAGTTTATGTGTATTGTTAATTACTAGTTTAAATGCTATTTTGAAGTGAGTTTAATCATTAATTGTGGTTTAATTTATGAAATGTAGTTGCAAATGCAGTTCTAATTTCGTGTTCTTGGCTTGCTCAAGAGAGAGGTTTTAGAACTAAGATTATTGATTTAAGATTTGTAGGTATTGGGTTGAGCTGGGTTTAGCTTGAGCGAGTGAATCCTAAACCCAATCATACCCATCTAGCTCGAGAAAGTGGATGAATTAAGGTGTTGGCTGTTCTTCATTGTTATGCTTGTTGATGTTTGAAAGAAATCACTTGATTCGGGATAGTTGTTCGAGAGAAAGCTATCTCTCTTATAGTCTAGCCTACTCACTTACTTACTGTTTACTAGTAGTTGTAGTTACGCATATGTCGAAATTCACCTTTAATCGATCATATCACGAGAATTCCTCTCCTTATTGTTATTTCAAAGTGTTGGTGACCGGTTTGTAGTTGATAATTAAAAACCAAAACCCCCATCTGACATTCGTGTCGCCCCTTTAATTTGGATCATGTCTTTTTCGATAATTTCTATTCCTATAACTAATTAGACCTCGTTTGCACTTCCTAATTGAATTTGAACACGTACTGCTCCTTATGGGATTCGACCCCAACTTAATTGTTGGGTTTTATACTGACTAACGATCGTTGGCACCTAGTATTGGATGAGGTGTGCTTGAAACATTAAATAAAAATGGCTCCATTGTTGGGGAGTGGTGTTGTTTGAAATTCTTTTGGTGAAGTTGAATTGTGATCTTTTTAGTTATAGTTGAATCTACTTACTTTAGTTTTGGTTTTGTTTTGCTTGTGTTAAACAGAGAAAGAGATGAGCGTTAACGGAAGTAATGGTAGCAAAGTGGGCCACTAAGATGATGTCGGAAACCTAAATGATGTAAATGACCCAAACATCAATGACCAAGTCCAAATGGGTGGTGTTGGAGCCATTCGTTTACATCCGGCTGAAGGAAACACTATTTTTTACATCACAAACACCATGCTTCAGGTCCTACAATTGAAAGGATTATTTAGGGGGCTGGCTCATGAGGATCCCCATGAGCATATCGAAAATTTTGTTGATGTCTGTGGCCCATTCTCATTTAAGAACATATCGCAAGAATCGTTCCGTCTTAGGTTGTTCCCATTTTCTCTGATGGGTGAGGCAAGTAAGTGGTTGGCTGAGTGTCCAACAGATTCCATCACTTTTTGGATGGAGCAGATCACAGTATTCCAAGTGAGATTTTTCCTGCAATCGAAGATGATAACTCTTAGGGATAGCATCCAAAGTTTCAAACGCTTGGAGGGTGAGCCAATCCATGAGACATGGCTGAGGTTTAAGAAGTTGTTGCTGGAATGCCCAACTCATGGATTGCCCAACAATTTGCTGCTGCAATACTTCCATAGGAGCCTTGACTCGGTGAACAAAAGAGATGTTGATCAACTTGTTCTAAGTGGTATAATGCAACAACCTTATAAAGTAGCTTCCCAACTCCTTGATTGCAGGACCAAGATCAACAGGCCATGGTACACTCGTGAGTACCAAGTCTTTCCTCTCAACTTTAGAATTACAAAGGAGTAGATCGAAAAAGATCAAGAGAGAGACCAAAACATGGCAAAGATGATGGCCCAACTGTTAATTTTGTCTAAAACTGTCATGGGAGTTGGTACAAAGAGTGTTAATGTTGTGAGTGTTGGTGGAGTAAACCCTGATGAAGCCCAATTTGAAGCATTGTACAATGAGAAAGTGAACTTCCTAGCAAATCAAGGTGGAGGCTATCATGCAAACTACCCAAGACTGGGTGGAATTCAGGGTTGGAACATATATGAGGGCTAGAGAGACTGTGACAGAGATTGGCGTGATCGCAACGCCATTTGGAAGGAAAGAGAGGGGGAGAAGGATAGGTATGTTCCTCCCATAAGTGTCAAAAGCCTAAGGAATGTAAGGGTGGACGTACAGAAGACATGCTCTCACACATTCTCAACAATGTTGAAGGATCCGATAAAGTGTTGAAAGAAATGAAAGAGGATGTCTCAACTCTCAACTAGACAGTGACCTCTCACTCAGTCTCTATCAAGCAGCTGGAGACCCAAATGGGTCAAATTTCGTCACATTTGAATCCAAGACAACAAGGGGAATTGCCTAGTGATACAATGCCAAACCCCAAAAATGAAGCTTGATTGGGTACTTGCGTCATGCCACGATGTTAGCTAATGTGCTTCTTGAGAGGCAACCCAAGTTTTTAATGCCTTAAGTTTTGATTTTAAATAATAGGTGTTGATTATGCAGGTTGAAAGGTAAAGTGTGTTTGAAAATAGGTGGATTGGCAAGCTAAGAGTCCAGTCGATGACTCGCCGAAGAGGTCGGTGAGCCCGATTTGGACCACTGTTGGACCCACAAAACTTGAAATGGAAGTCCGTAAAACTCAACGGACCCATTGCTTAATTGATGACTCGCCGAATAGGTCGGCGAGCCCAATTTTTCTGTTGTTTGGACCTCCATATTGACTAGAGGTCCTGTAAAACTCCGCGAAGTAAATTACCGCTCCGTGTATCGCTGAGTGGTTTGGCGTGGTCGACTAACACCGTCGAAAGGGCCGCGAACTAAAAGGTTTTAAAAGGCAAAATGATTTAAAATTTCAAAATCTTTCATATTCTCTCATTTCTAACCCCGTACACTCTCACCCACACTTTAGATCTTCTGCACTTTATTATTTTTTCACTTTTTGTATGTGATCTCGGGCTCGAAATCAAATTACTTTGCCGCCTAGCTTTTCAAAGCATCAATTTGGCATATAGGTTGGTTTTCCGAACCCCGCACTTTTGATTAGTGGTTGAACTCAAATGCTTTCGGTAATTATGTATTATTTTATGTTGGGTAATTGTGAAATCATGCTTTTTGTGTCGGATTGCCCATTTTATATTCGAACTTGTGCCTCAATGTGTAAATAGTGATTTCCCGTGTTTTGTGCAATTAATTTGATTCTAAATTATTGGGTTGCGGTTATTTTTTGTTGGATCTAGTTGGGTGAAGTTTGAGTAACCCCAAATTGAGCCAAATGGAATAATTTGCCCAATGATCGAGTGTTTGATGTCATTCTTGAGGGCAAAACTCGTCAAATGGCTAATTTTTGCCAAATTAGGGGAATTCTGAGTACCCCAAAGGCATGGGTCTTATGGGTCTGGTATGAATCGCATAGTCTGTGTGTTTGATTTTGATTTCGAAGGCTGCGGGCTTGATTTTGGGAAATGGGGTTGAAATTGGCACGTTGGGTAGTTTGGAGAGCTGGGTCGAGCTCGCTGAACGGTTCTGTAGTTCGCCAAAGTCCCCTTTTAATCGCCCTTAGTTTATTGATTTGGCTTGGTTGAGTCTGTAACTTTCGGCGGGAAGCATGAGCTCGCCGAGTAAACTCGGCGACTCACCGAAGGTTCCTTTGATCGCCTTTTCTGAGCCTCTAACCCCTAAAACACACTGTAATACTCGGCGGGCTAGTCTGAGCTTGCCGAGAGGCCTTGAATATCGCCGACATGCCTTATTTCTGGAAAATTTTCAAGCTAGTCCTTTTGGCGAGCCTGATCTGGCTCACCTAAGTGACTCACCGAGTTAGTTTGGTGAGTCTTTCTACAACTTTCTTTAACTATTTCTAACAATTTTTTATGCGTTTTGCAAATATAGGTAGGACCAATTTTGATGAAAGTGGCATGCTGCCCCGCAAACGAGCATGGGGTATTGTAAAAAATGAGAGAGCAGTTGCTTTCTCCAAAAAAGGCAAGAAAGAACCTCTAAAGGGAGGCAAAAGTAAAGGCAAAGCACCCGTATCTGAGAGACTAAAGCACAACTCCGGCAGTGATGGGGAGTCTTTTAATTCTCAAGCTTTATTCTCTGAGCCTGATGATGACAAAATACTACAAAATCGATGAGTAGATATTCGTGCAAAGTCTCGTCAAGATCCGTCTAGGATTCAGGAGTCTACCGCACACTTTGCTGAGATATAGTGCCGGCTCCGCCTGAGACCAGTTATTCGGCACCACGATTAGGTGCTTCTCGATTACTCAACCAGTTAAAGGCTGAGGGATTGAGGACCATTTTAGAAGAGAAGAGGTTGTCCACAGATGGTGTAGTGGACAGGTACCCTCTTGTATGGAACATACTCTGGTTCCACAGGTTTGATATCTTCACCAGGCCCTGTGGCCAATACATTCCCACCTGGGTACGGGAATCTTACTCTGCATATGATGACTTAGTACCTCAAGGGAGAAGAAGGCCAGTGCCTTCAGATCGGTGGAGTCCGTGATGGTACGGGGGAGGATAGTAAGATGCAGCATCGATGATAACAATGCTTCACTTGACAGGGCTACATACTTTGAGCATGACTACCAGAGCATTATTACGGTATAGAGTTTAGATGACATTAAGGGATGGATAGCTCCCCTCATTTCTGACACCACCTCGAGGTTGATTGAGCTTGAAGTCCCTATTGAAAAAAGGACTTGAACATAGCAGCTCAGTATTGGTTTGGGTTCATCAGCAGCTCGATCATGCCATCACTAAATGAGTCTATCCCTCGCCACCCAAAGGCGGCCTGTCTTGGATCGATCATAGCCAGGAAGAAGATGAACTTGGGGCTGATTATAGAGCAGGATATGGCCATGAGGGCCAAACAGCACTAGACATCCCTTCCATTCCAAGTGCTTATTATAGAGTTGTGTCGGTGGGCTGGAGTTCCTCTTGACAAGAAGAGGGATGTTGAGGTTACACCCACATCCTCCACCGACATCTGGCGCAGAGAGGCTGAGTATACATGGGATGAGGTGGGTAGGAGGAGAGAAGCTCTAGTGGACACATCCCAAGAGGTTGATGTTGATTCTATACCTGTAGAGGCAGCTTTGCCTACTTCGGCTTTCAGGTACATCTACTTCCACTTCTTCCTAGGCCCTAGGTTCTTCTGCCTCCCAGTCTCCTAGAGCTACTTCTGGTACCACTGCCTCGAGGACTCTGATCAATCAGGCCATACTCTTTAAGATGGGGAACCTAACCCATTCTGCTGATGTGCGGGCTTCCCGGCTAGCGGCCGAGGTGCCCTGGATGATTGATAAAGCCATTTTAGCTGCTTTGACACCTCTCCAGACTTCCATTGATGCTCTCACAGTGAGAGTAGAGATTTGTGAGAGAGGACAGGGGGTTACTACCGAGGTTATAACTTTAAAAGTCGAGTTTTCCGAGTTGAGGAAAGATGTAGACCATATGAAGTCCACAGACTGCATTTCACTATTTTATTTAATAGAGGTTCCTGATGTTCCGGATGCAGATGTCCCGGCCAATTCTGAGATGCCTCCAGCTACTACCAGAGATGATATTATGAAGGATGTGGCTGCTGCTGAATCAGAGGCTGTGATAGATGAGGAGCAGCTCGATGCTCAGGAGACGGCCATTTATGAGGACTTGACGGACTTAGAGGAGGCAATAGTATAGTCAGTCATTCAGATATCATTGACAGACACCTCCAGGGTAGGCTCTAGCAGAGCCACAACTGTTGAGACACCGGGCACTAATGCCCTAACAGATGGAGTGACTGCGATGTAGACTTCACCCAAGGCTTATCCTGACAGGATGAATTCTTTACCTCCCTCTCTATTGTTTTATTGATTATTGTTGTTTTTAGTTGCATTTGAGGACAACTGTTTTTCTTTTGTGGGTGGGGTGAGGTATTTTCATAGCTACCTCAGTTGATTACATTTTTGTGTGTGAATATTGGATTTTCTGATGTATATATATGTTTTGATTGTGTTTTAATCTTAATCTTGTGTGGATTTTTGAGCTTGTGGCTCCTTGTTTTGAATGGAAATGGTTTTGACCTATTTTAAAAATTTGCGCCACCTCTATTTTTTGTGATTGTGGTTGTTCTTGTGCGAATTTGAGTATCGGTTATGATTAATATCGATGACTCGAATAATGCTCTTAATTGAACGAAATGAATGTGCGGCTACGATGAGGCCAAATGAAGTTGCATAGACAATGTGTGGACTTTTAGAATCTTGTTGTGACTAGCCGATTATCGAATGAGTCTCCTGTGATGAACATTGCACACTAGCTACAAAGTATGGAGTCTTATTTGATATTGGTGCTAATGCCTTATGTGATGAGATTACCGTGAACATTGTGTGTGATGACACCTAGAATTTGCCCCGTTGGTCCTGTTGACTAAGTGATGCAAGCACTTGAAATGATCTTAGGAAACAATTTTGAAGAGTGAAACAATTTGACAACATACCTCTTTTGTGGCAAACCTTGTGAGGATGTGTGAACCTTGCTTGAACCCTCTTGAGCCTTATCCTTTTCTTGGAAGAAACTCGAACAATTGTGACCCCTCTTTATCCATTCACCAATAACTCTCATGAAGTGTGGTTTGCTTGAATAGCTAACTTAGTCCAAAAGCCTAAGTTGGGGGTGTGGTGAAAATAGAAGGGAAATCAAGGAGTGTCACAAATTCACTCTTTGAGCAATGGTTTTGAAAAAAGATGGAACCCCTCAATGTAAAAAAAAATAAAGAAAAGAAGAAAGCAAAAGAAAAAGAATGAAAAAGTTGTGAAATAAAGTAGTGGAAGTTGCAAAAGAAATCGGGTATTCGGTAGTCCATTTGAAGTTGAATAATGGGGTGAATTATGAGCATGATCAAAATGTTAAGGAAAACGAAGAAAGTGATGTTCAGACCACATTTCATGAGGGTAGCATCCATTGAGCCTAAATGACCATATATTTTCACTCAACCCTGTTACAGGCCTTGAAAAGACCTTTGTGATCTTGAGTGAGCTGAAACAAATGTTAATTAGAAAATAAGGGCAAGCCTATGGGTGAACTCATGCATATGTTCATCTTTGTGAGTGTGAGAGTCGTATGTGATTTCGAAACTATCAATTGTTGAAGCGCTTTGTGTGAATAGGGAATCATCTTCGTTGTGAGGGCATTTGAGTACCTTTGTTGAGCTTGAACTTGCATTTGAAGCAAGTATTGTGAACTCGAGCATCTTTGATAATGGTGAGTCACAATTTGAATCTTTGAGTGCACAATTGATAATTGCATAAGTAAGTTGAGCCTTGTTGTGTGCATTCATGTTGAGTCTTATGCAACACTATTTAAGACATCCTTTTTGAACTGTTGATCTTGAGGTTTACTTGAGGACAAGCAAAAGTTTAAGTTGGGGGTGTTGATGAGTCTGAGATTTGGACTTATTTGGGGCTTTATTTATAAAGATTTAGTGTCCTCAAATGCTTAATTTGTGCCATAAACTGATGTTCAAGCCTTGATTTTCAGGTACATGGATTGAGGAACAAAGCAACGACACTAACATGCAAAAAGGAACAAAACGAACTGAAGAAAGGAAGAAAGTTAAGTCTGGTGATCGCCAAGAGCAGTTGGTGAATCGCTAAGTGGCTAGTTTGATTGCCTAAAGTTCCAGTGTGCCAACCCTGAGGGAATAAACCAATTCGATGACAAAAAGGAGTAGTCGGCAAATCGCTGAGTAGTTCCGCAATGCAAAAAGAGGTCGCCTAATGTTATAGAACTTGAGGATGTTGAGTGCCAAGGCAAAGAGGCGATGGAAGAGATCACTGGGCGGTTCGCCGAGTGGTTTGCCGAACCCTACTTACTTCGCCAATCGGCCCATTATGGCTTATTTTCGGCGACTATAAATTAGATTTTGAACAATTATTTTAGTATCCTGACTTATGCTGGTAAAGGCTAACTTAGTTTTATAACACTTTTCTTTGTAGTTTTTCATAGTTTTAAAGAATTTTAGAGATTCAATTTGGAGATTTTGGAAGTGGGTTTCGAATATTCTACAAATTGAAGCATTGGAAAGACTAAATCATTCTTACCCTATTGATGGCTAATAGATTCGGTAATTGTTTTTACTCTATTATGATGTTTGGCTAAGACCCCAATTCTTGGGGTGTGATCATGTGATTATGGGCTGAATTAGTGTATGGGTATTGTTAATTACTAGTTTAAATGCTATTTTGAAGTGAGTTTAATCATTAATTGTGGTTTGATTTATGAAATGTAGTTGCAAATGCAGTTCTAATTTCGTGTTCTAGGCTTGCTCGAGAGAGAGATTTTAGAACTAAGATTATTGATTAAAGATTTGTAGGTATTGGGTTGAGTTAGGTTTAGCTCGAGAGAGTGAATCCTAAACCCAATCCTACCCATCTAGCTCGAGAGAGTGGATGAATTAAGGTGTCAGCTATTCTTCATTATTATGCTTGTTGATGTTCGAAAGAAATCATTTGATTCGGGATAGTTGTTCGAGAGAAATCTATCTCCCTTATAGTCTAGCCTACTCACTAACTTTTAGCAGTTTACTCGTACTTGCAGTTACTCATATGTCTAAATTGACCTTTAATCGATCACATCCCAAGATTTCCTCTCCTTATTGTTATTTCAAAGTGTTGGTGACTACTTTGTAGTTGATAATTAAAAATCAAAACCCCCATCTAACATTGATTTAACGTTTCAAGCACGGGAACACTCAAATCATAACTCTAGCCACAAGTATGATCACCTTTAGTGCCGGACCCTACACTTGGGGAAAAAAATGTAGGCAAAGTAAGTGTTAGTACAAAAATGCACTAAGTATGGTAGCTAGGCATAAAAACATTTAAAACATGCTAAAAGGGACCTTTCATTTCAAAACATGTTATATGCCAAGTTTAAACATCATCGTAGAGATAGTTGGAAAACATTAGTCATAATCATCATATACAACGCAAGCTAGCATCATCTTTAAGCCTTTGAATTCATTAACTAAACTTCATGTATTTGCCTTAGGTCATTATTCAAGCTCTTGTTGTTGATGAACACTACGAGATGCTACCTTAAGCATGTCTTAGTTAATTATTGCATTAAACACTATGAGATGCTTCTTTAAGCATGTCTTAGTTCATTACTCATCTTGTTATTCTTGAACACTATGATATTCTTCTTCGAGCATGTCTTAGTTCATTATTACTTTGAACACTTCGAGATACTTCTTCAAGCATGTCTTAGTTCATCATTAGTCTTGATGTGATTTGGATAAAGCCTTAACCGACATGAGACCATGTGAGCTATCACATGATCCCCTCCGATATTAGCCACATCGAAAAGGGTTGGTCTACTTTCCTAAGGTAGAACCAGTTTGTTAGCTTTGTTGGATCCACTAGATAAGCCTCCTACGAGGCACGTAGTTATGCGATATGGAGATTGCTACTAGAAACCCAGACTCCACTAGGTGAAGGCTTCCATCTCATGAGACATACTTTGGGAAACCCAGACTCTACTAGGTGAGAGTTCTCGTTTTGGAAGCCCGAACTCAATTATGTGTGGCCTCCATCTTATTTAAATATCCACTCGGTGCTATGCATAAATCTAACAAGATAGTTATTAAGTCTTACTTAACTCATGTCTCATGAAAAGATGTCCTTGACAATCAATCCAAGGCAATTCATTAGATTAGTTCTTTAGACCATGCGTGAGCAGCTATCACCATCCATGATCACTTTTACCCTTATATTCAATTAGGTGAGAAAAGCCTTTCAATTGTATAACCTTCATTTTGTGAGAAAACCTTTTACATCATGTTCATTATGAGTTCATGAGAATAACTTTTCAATCAGCCCATAACAACAACATCATAATCTTTGATGCTATACTCTCAAAGCGTCATTAAAACAATTACATATACTTCATATAAAATGCATAATCTCATACTTTACCTCCTTGAGGTCAAAATCTTAATTTCAATCAACACATCTAGAATTTAAGCATTAGATATGGATATTATTACAATTCAAGCAATTCTATCATCTCATGCATAATTTCATAAAAATCCTTTTTCATCAACAAAGACCCACATTATATCATCAACTTTGATAAATATGGGGAAGTGCATGGTTTCTTGGAGATACATCATAAAATTCATAAGAAATAATAAAGACATGCTTAATATAACTCAATTAATTCATATAAAGTACGTTAGAAAGGAACCCATGAATTTAGAATCAAACCCTAGAAATTTGGGGATTTCTATAACTTGAAATTGATGTTTTTGAGAGAACTCCGTTGGTGGAAGCTACCCATGGATGAAAACCACCATACCTTAATCACAAAGTCCAATGAATTCAGTGTGAAGAACCTTGCTTCTTGAACCCTAGGTTTTTCTTCTTCTTCTTTGAGTTTTCTAGAGAGAGATTTTTTGAGAGGATAAACTTTGGGAATTATTTGGGTGTTTGGAAAATATGACTTTATATGGGTGGGTTTTTACTTAAAATGACTTATTTAGTGACCCTCGACTTACCCAAAATGACTTCACTTTAATTTAACTTAAACCAAAATTTCCCATTTTAGCCCTCACTTGGCAGCTTATTTCAATACCTTACGAGAGGAACCACGAGCCATGGTCCTTACCACTGGATGTGGTCCTGCTCGTGGTCCTTGGGCCAGTAGCTTGGCTACCTTGGCTTGGCCACCAAGAAGTGAAGGCATCACCACGAGCCTTCCTATGAAAAGTGGTCTCCACCACTGGCTGTGAAGTGGCTCGTGAATGTGAGGCAACATTGGGGCAGCCTTGGTGAGCTAATGCCTCACCACCATGGGTGGCACCATGAGTCGTGCTAGTCACCATGAGCCGTGAAGGCTCTCGTGGTCATGGGCAGTGCCTTGGCAGCTTGGGGCAGCCTTGGCCCTTGCCCCTTTGCCTTGGCTCATGCCCTCTAGTCTTGACTTGTAGCCCTCAAACATAGCCCTAGTTGGCCTACTAAACTACGGGACGTTACATTATCTCCCCCTTGGGAACATTGATCCTCGAATGACGATCTAGACACCTTACGAAAGTAAAGACTCAAGACTAGCAGTGCATCATGCATGCAACATCATTAAAATGCACATAAACAAGGAGGAACTCCAACTTAAACATACTCAATGCACCACAAGGAAGTGGGAAATACATCCAACAACCCATTATGCATGAAACCATAAAATTTCTCATGTTCATATAAGGAATTACCTTCTACAAACTCAACGCATACTTGACACAATCTCATGGAGTCAATATGCAATTTAATCTCAAAAAGCATGATTAAAGCATGTTTAACAACTCATCTCATAATGCATGTAGGCAACTCATACTTAATGCACAACAACATGAGGAAGAAACAATCATATAATTCACTTTCTTACAAAAACATAAGCTTTCATGAACATGCATAACTTAAGGAGATCATGGGACACATAAAACACACATGACTCCCAAATAAGGGACAACCATAATAAACTCTTCATCTCAACCTGATGTAGGTGTAGAAGGAAAGAAATGAGGATATATGGACACTCAACAACCTTGTCATTTAAGCACACCATCTACCCCTTGGGACTAAGCCTCTACTAATTTCTTAAGTACTGCTTCTTTGAAGTCTACCAAAATTGGATCAAGCCCTTGCTTAGCTTTCATATTCTTTACACAAGACGATTCAGACCCATTGTGAAACATAACACCACCCCTTGGTGGAATCCACTAATTGAACACTTACTTGGGCCAACCTATGAACATTACCAAGAACTCATGATGACTATACTGGGATCTAAAAGCCGTCCTTGGAATATCAACCCCTTTCACCCTCAATTGGTGGTAACCCGAGCGAAAATCAATCTTAGAGAAATAAATAGCCCCTTGAAGTTGGTCAATACTAACAATCTATTCCCCTTACCCCCTAACTAGGTGATTAAAGCCACTTTTAGTCATCCTCCTCCAAACCTTCATATTAGGAACACTTAACCTTTAGGCATAGGACTTTCCTCTTTCATTCTAGGATAGACTCAATTGGGAACTAAAGCTTGACTACACAAGCTCTATAATTAATAGAATGATAATAAGAATGCCATCACTTCATACCAAGAATAACATCAAAGTCTAAAAAGTAGCACCGAGATCTAATAATACATATGGATCTATATGGGAACTATCAACATACCAGGGACTTCATCCGGAGAGCTCTCTTTGTCATCTCTAAATCGGAGTGCATAGAAGTGGTTTTGCTTTGGAGCATTGGAGTTTGAACCGCTTGGAGGAGCTTGCTTGCCCTCTCTCCCTCTTACCTTAAGCACCAGGCAATCTCTCATCTTGTGACCACTCTTGACATAACCATAGCAACCGTCCATGCCGGCTAGGCACCTACCATAGTGCATCCTTCCACACTTAGTGCAAGTGGGCTTAAGCAACAAAGATTAACTATTACCCTCTCATGGGGGCTTAGGGTTAAACACCCTCTCTTGGTTATACCTATGAGCATTGGGGGACAGTTGATCGGAAAGCCTTTGTAGAGTTCTAGGTTAACCGTTTCCATCAGATCTAGCATTAGAAAAATTCCCATCACTGGTCCTAGACCTTTTTACCTCCCTAGACTTTTCCTTGATTTTCGATTCCTCAATTTGTTGGGCATACACCATAAGATGTGAGATATCTATGTCATAAATGAGCGTTTCCATACGACACTCTTTTTCAACCATGTCGGACAAACCTGACATAAACCTACTCATCTTAGCCCTTGAGTCCGCCACCATAGTTTGAGCATACTTGGATAGTGTGGTGAACTTTACGGCATACTCTTAACAATCATACTTTCTTGACGAAGGTTGGTGAAATCTTGCACCTTTGCGTCCCTCAACTCGAGGGGGAATAACCTATCCAGAAATGGTGATTTAAATAATTCCCACTCTACAGGACCCGCTCCCACCGCCCTTGCCTCCTTCCACTAACCATACCATACTTGAGTACCTTTTAGTTGGTAAGCAGTCAATTCTACCTTCTCTTATGGAGACACCCCCATGATAGAAAGTACCTTATAGACCTCATTGACAAACTCTTGAGGGTCCTCCTAGACTTTGGATCTTGGGAGGGTTTATTCTCATAAAATCCCTCACTCTTGAAGTGGCCGAATTCACATTATGATTCACCGGAGCTACAACCTCTTTATTGACTTCAACTGTCACAGCTTGAGCCAATATTTGGATAGCCAACCTAACTCCAAATTTGTTACATTCTCAACCAAAAGATCTACCAGAGCTTGAGGAAGAGCTCCTTGATTCACATTGTCATCCTCCATCCTTCTAGCATTAGCCTTTCATGTATTCATATCCTGAAGACACAAGAGAATGATTAGGAGAGAGAAATCCTTTTGAGTTAAACTCAAAGGCTCGACTTAAGAGTAATGAAGAAGTGAAATTTTCTAAACATTTTATAGCCTCTCATTCATAATTGTGGTGCGCTTCACACTCATGAACAAGACTTTACTAGACGTGGCTTATGAGACATCATCCTAGAATCATTCTAAACCTGGTGCTCTAATTACCAAGTTTTTCACGACCTAGGGGTATCCCTCTATATGTAACAAGGCGCATAGAACCCCAAAGGACTCCATACATGCCCCTCTTCTTCTTCCTCTTCCTCCTCTTCTTCCTCTTCTTCTTCCTCTTCTTCCTCTTCCTCCTCCTCTTCCTCTTCCTCTTATTCTTCTCTTTCTTCTCCTCCTCCTCCTCTTCTTCTTCTTCTTCTTCTTCTTCTTCTCCTCCTCCTCTTCTTCTTCTTCTTCTTCTTCTTCTTCTTCTTCTTCGTCTTCTTCTTCATCTTCTTCTTCGTCTTCTTCTTCTTCCTCTTCGTCCTCTTCGTCCTCCTCTTCCTCTTCCTCCTCTTCCTCCTCTTCTTCCTCTTCTTCTTCTTCCTCTTCTTCCTCTTCTTTCTCTTCTTCTTCTTCTTCCTCTTCTTCCTCTTCTTCTTCTTCCTCTTCTTCCTCTTCTATGTTTAGAGTTTGGATGAGTGATATATACTCTTTTGAAGTCAGGTTGTCCAGTTAAGGAAAGTTACTTGAAAATAGTGAGAGGTATTTCGGCCTTTTCCTTACCAATCAGATTTAATTTGTTTTTAGTAAGGTTTTAGTGGTCTAAATAGATTAGGTTCAGTTTTATAATCCTAATATACAATTAGGGTTTTATTTGAGAGTTGAAGAAGAGAAAAGAAGAGAAAAGAGGAGAAAAGAGGAAAGGATCAAAGCGTTCGTTCAAGAAATTCAAGATTTCGCCAAGAACCTAGTTCTTTGAGGTATGTAAGTTGTCATAGTGATGGGTTTGTTCACCCACACGCCAATCATGAGTTTCTTTTATGAATTTCATTCATAAGTTTGGATATATTGAGTTCTTGATGAGTTCTTGATAAGTGTTCTTGAAGTTTCATTTTATATCCGAATTCTTGAGGTTAAAGTGAGTGTTTTGAGGATTGTATTGAGTAGATTAGTTTGTACTTCTGTTGAGTAATCTAATCCAAGTGAGTGGGGGAAGAAACCATTTGAATCTAGGCAAACTACGGTGAGAAAATGAGCAAAGAAATTCGTCGGGATTCTAGGAATGAGCTGGTGCATCGCCCCACCATTGCGCCAACAGAGAGAGTCTGTAGTTCATGGGTTGGTGCCATGCGCCACTCAGTGCGCCAGGGTCCTCTTCCCCTACCCGTTCTCTATTGTTTAGTTCATCTAAGTTCTTTCAAAGGGTGCCTTTACTCCCCTTTGATTCTAATCACTCTAAACTACTTCTAAACACCTAGACATCATTCATAACATGAATCATAACCTTGAATTCATAATTCAAATTCAAGGTAGAGTTAAGAGTTAAGTCTTGAGAGTTCTTTCGAATATTTTGAGAAAGTCCCTTTTGAGTCTTTTTGAGGAGTCTTGTACAATTTCAAATAACTTGTTTCAAGACTCAAGTTAGTGAGTATGAGAATGAGGAGAATGTATTCATGAGTTTTACATTATCATCAGGAGATCGTTCATATCATGAATCATAACTCTTGTATTCATAATTCAAATTCAAGAAAGAGTTAAGAGTAGAGTTGAAGAAAGTCTTTGAGTTCAAGTGTGAATCCTTTGAGATCAACTATCGATTTGAGCTAAGTTTTGAGGAAGTAAGCATGAGATTGAGAAGAATCATATACATGAGTTCCATATTGTTCTGTAGACCCTCGAGTCAAGTCATTCATGCCCATAAATTCTGCATGAACTCCATAAATTGAGCATCTTTGAGAGGAGTAGTATCTTCAAGTTCTAAGTCTTGAGTATTGAGTTCCTAACCCTTTTGAGATTATATTCCTAATCATGGGAATATTATATGTTACCCATGAAGTATTCCGCATGAACTTTATGAGTTGAGCATTCTTGAAATGTGTAGTATCATTGCAGTTCTTGAGTTCTGAAGTTGTTGAGTTACGAGTATTGAGTTCTATGTCTGGTTATTGAAAACCTTCAATTGAGTCGTTGTCACGATCCAGGGGTACCCCTAGATGCAACATGGCGTATAGACCCCGAAAGACTCCATAGAAGCCACTTAGCTTTCATAACATAAGAAATAGAACAATAAAGACTACAACAACATTTTAAGTCCAAAATAGTTTTGTAGAAAAGCGGAAGTCTAAACTCATGTCACATCATAACCATCTAATATAATAGAATGAAATTGGCCCTAGCCCATACATCATGTCCAAAAAGGGAATACAAGAAATAAACTAAAACAATAAACTATGTCCTTGAAACATGAGGACTCACAAAAGCTTGGAAATCTCAAACTCAACACATAGCTACAAAACTGGTGACCCTGACTGTTAGACCCTACATTTGGGGAAAATGTAGGCAAGTGTATGCATTAGTAAAAAAATGCACTAAGTATGATAGTTATGCATAAAAACATTTAAAACATGCTAAGAAGGGACATCTCATTTCATGACATGCAATTGACCAATTAAAACATGATATAAGAGAGTTAGAAAACATAAGTAATAACATCATGGTCAATGCAAGCTAAATCATGTTTAAAACTTTGAACACATATGAGATACACCTTGAGTAACCTTAGTTCACTCTTACTCTTGTTGTGGAAAATTAGCCTTAACCAACATAGAGACAATGTAAGATATAACATGATCCCCCGGTGTGTCCCACACCAAAAAGGGTTGTTCTACTTGCCTAAGGTAGAACCATGAACTTCTAGCTTAAGTGGATCCCCTATGAGGGCACATAGTTTATGGGATAAGGAGAATGTTACTAGAAACTTGGCCTCTACTAACCAGAGAGCTTCCATCTCAAGAGATTGTTTCTAGAAACTCGGCCTCTACTAACAGGAGAGCTTTCATCTCAAGAGATTGTTTCTAGAAACTCGGCCTCTACTAACAGGAGAGCTTTCATCTCACATCAATAAAAACTTTGTGCTAAGAATCATTCCCATGGAATAGTCAATTCTTACTTATTCTTACCATTCATAGAAAGGTGTCCTTGGACAACCAAGCCAAGCTAATTTTGTTAGGATAGCCCTTACTCTTTGATTCAATTAGGTGTGAATAGTCTTTCAACCTAAGAATCCTTTCTATGCGAGAAAACCTTTCACATCTTGGTTGTAAGTGTTTATGAGAATGTCCTTTCAACAACACAACAACAACAACAACAACAACAACATTGACACTTCACTCTCAGAGCACCCTTAAAACATTCATGCATAAACTCATACATTGCCCTTTCAACATTCAAAGCTTGCTTTCAATCACCAAATCTAGAATTCAAGCATTGGATAGGGATTTTTATCATAAATTCATGCGATTCTATTTCTTCATGTTTTAGATCATAAAACTCCTCTTTCATAATAAAAAACCCACATCATATGATCACAATTTGGAAACATGGGGGTTTGCATGGGTTCGTGGGGAAAACATCATAAAAGCATTGTAAATCATCAATTCATGCATATTAGAACATAATTAAATAATAAGATCAATAATCAAAAGAACCCATGGTAATTGAAGAAAACCTTAGCTAATTGGGGAATTCTACCTTTTAAAATAGAGAAATTTGGGGACTCCATGAATGAAAGAGATTCATTGATGAAAACTACCATACCTTGAATTCAAATACTAGCCTTCAATGAAAGAATTAGAACCTTAGCTTGAAACCCTAGGTTGAATCTTCTTTTTCTTCTTCAAGTTCTAGAGCGAGAATATTTGAGAGTAATTTAGTTTTCTTTTGGGAATTTGGAAGAATGAATTAAATTGGGTGAATTAGGGGTAAAAAGGCTTATATAGGGGTTTTAAACTTAGGAAAAATGACATAGTATAGGGATTAATTAATTAGGAAAAGGCCCAACTGCCCCTAAAAATAACTTCCAGCCTAAGATCGACAGACCCCAGTTGATGTACCGTGGTCTAACCTACGGTCCATCTTGGTGGACCGTCGATAGATTTAGAGATTTTGTTAAAAAGGAAATTGAACTACGACCACCAATCAACGGACCGTGGATTGACCTACAATCCGTCATGCATAATCGTAGATGGTGGTCAGACATTTGGGCCTTGAACCACAGACCGTGGTCTGACCTATGCTTCATAGGTCGAGCCGTGGTCCTGGACCTCTAAACTTTGGTAGGGTGGCCAACCCATGGACCACACCTATGGTCGGTGGTTCAACCCACGGTCTGTGGTTGGCCTCCGTAGCTAGCACCTGCAACTTCTTTAATTTGACTAAATTCCCTTTTTCTGATATGGGGTGTTACAATATCTCCCCCTTGGACCATTCATCCTTGAATGAGATTCTAGGAATGTCTAAATCGAAAAAGACTCAAGACTAGCAGCCCATCATGCAAGTAACTCATCAAATGCACACAATCAAGGAGGAAACATCAACTCCAAGCTAAACATACTCAATGTATCATATGGAAGTAGGAACTACATCTAACAACTCAATATGCATGAAAATTTCAGATTTCTCATATTCAAGGAGGAACTACCTTCTCCAAGCTAAAAGCATGTTCAACACAATCTCACGGAGCCTTTATGCAATTCCTTCACAAAAAGCATATCTAATACATGTTCAACAATCATATCATGAAGTCTATAGGCAACTTATACTCAATGCACAACAATATGAGGAAATTAAATTATATTGGTCATTTCTTTGAAAACTAAAGCTTTTTCATGAACATGCATAATCATAAGAAAATCATGGAAACACATAAATCACACATGACTCCCAAAACATTGAACAAACCAAGAGGAACTCATTACCTCAAGATAGGGTAGGAGTAGAAGGAAAGAGATGAGGATATCGGGACATCATATTGGCCTCAGCCTCCCAAGTAGCACGATCAACTAAATGATTCCTCCATAGCACTTTTACGGAAGCAACTTCCTTGTTTCTCAACTTTTTGATTTGCTGGTCTAAAATCTCAACCAAAACCTCTTCATAAGAAAGATTCTCTGTAACCTCCAAACCCTCTAAGGAAACCATGGATGTTGGATTCCTGATACATTTCTTCAACACAGAGACATGGAAAAATGGATGCACCGATGCCAACTCATTTGGCAAATCAAGCTCATATGCAACCTTACCAACACGTCTTAAAATTTTATATGGGCCTACAAAATGGGGACTAAGTTTCCCTTTCTTCCCTAACTTCATTACACCCTTCATTGGAAATGTTTTCAAATAAACCCAATCATGAACCTCAAATTCAAGATCCCTTCTTCTAGCATTGGCATAAGACTTTTGCTGACTTTGGGCCATTCTCAATCTCTCTCTAATAAGCCAAATATTCTCAATGGCCTTATGTACCAATTCGGAACCTATGAGAGCAACTTCACTCACCTCAAACCATCCTATAGGAGATTTACACCTCCTACCATAAAGAGCCTCAAATGGAGCCATATTAATACTCGAGTGATAACTATTATTATAAGCAAACTTAATTAATGGCAAATGGTCATCCTAATTACCTTTAAAATCAATCACACAAGCTCTTAACATGTCCTCCAATGTCTAAATAGTACGCTCTGCTTGCCCATCAGTTTGGGGATGAAAAGGTGTGCTAAGTTTAACTTTTGTACCAAGACCCTTTTGGAATGACTTCCAAAATTGAGAAGTGAATTGGATACCTCGATCAGAAATTATGAACAAGGGTACTCCATTTAATCTTACAACTACAATAAAAATAACTTTTAGCTGCAGTAATACTAACATTAATAAAGAGTGATAAAGTCTTTACCGACATTAGTTAAGTGCCATTAGAACCAATGTCGCTAAAGGCTTTAGGGACATATACAAAGAGTGATAATTGCTGCTAAAAATACATATTTAGCGACAATTAAGAATTAATTGCCGCTAATGATTATTTTTTATGTAGTGTACTATCTCTCTCAAATACAACTTAGCACAGTCTTTCGCTGAATAGGAAACCTTGATGGAAATGAAATGAGCGGATTTCTTTATCTGATCAACGACTACCCAATTCGAGTCATATTGTCGCCGAGTACGTGGCAACCCTACAATAAAGTCCATATTAACATCTTCCACTTCCAAGTGGGAATACAAATGTCTTGAGATAAACCTCCCGATTTCTGATGCTCAACCTTCACTTGTTGATAATTAGGATTCTTAGCCACAAATCCCGCTATATCCTTCTTCATCCCCTTCCACCAATTGATTTCCCACAGATCACTGTACATCTTGGTGGCTCCTCGGTGAATAGAATATCGAGAATTATGGGTTTCTGCCAAGATCTGTTACCGCAAGTCATCAACATTCGGAATACATAACCGACCTTAATATCTAAGTACCTCATCTCCCCCTTGGGAGAAAGCCTCAATGGACTTTTTGAGCATTTCCTCTTTCAATTCTACCAAAATTGGATCAAGATCTTGCTTAGCTTTCATATCTATCACAAAAGATGATTCGGAACCATTATGGACCTTCACACCGCCCTTGGTGGAATCCACTAGTTGAACACCTAATCGAGCCAATCTATGAACATCTCGAACTAATTCTTTCTTTTCTTCATCTATGTAAGCCACACTACCCACAGACAATCGGCTAAGAGCATCCGCTACCACCTTAACTTTACCGGGGTGATAAAGAAAACTCATGTCATAATCCTTCAATAATTCTAGCCATTTTCTTTGGCGAAGATTCAAATTCTTTTAACTAAACATATATTGAAAACTCTTATGATCGGTGAACACATCAACATGAACCCTATAAAAGTAATGCCTCCAAATCTTTAAGGCAAAAACAACCGCCGCTAATTCAAGGTCATGGGTAGGATGATTCTTCTCATGGACTTTAAGTTGACTCAAGCATAGGCAATAACTTTACCATTTTTCATAAGCACACATGCCAACCCTACTCTAGAGGCATCACAATATACAACAAAGCCATTCGTACCTTCCGGTAAGGTCAACACCAGAGCGGAAGTAAGTCTATCCTTCAACTCTTGGAAACTTTTCTCACAAGCTTCCGACCATATGAATGTAGCCTTCTTCTTAGTCAAAGTTGTCAAAAGAGAAGCAATGGAGAAAAACCCCTCAACAAACCTTCTATAGTAACCATCCAAACCCAAGAAGCTTCTAATATCGGAAGGAGTTAGAGGTCTAGGCCAACTCTTGACTGCATTCGTCTTAATTGGATCTAGCTCAATTCCCTTACTTGACACAATATGCCCAAGAAAAGCTACGAACCTTAACCAAAATTCACATTTGCTAAACTTGGCAAAAAGTTATTGGTCTTTAAGAATTTGCAACACGATCCACAAATTATCAATATACTCATTCTCACTTCTCGAATAGATCAAAATATCACCAATAAACACAGTTACGAACATATCAAGGTATTGTCTAAGTACCCTATTCATAAAATCCATAAATGCCACCGGAGCATTAGTCAACCCAAACGACATTATGAAAAACTCATAATGACCATACCGAGTTTGAAAACCTATTTTTGGAATATCATTATCCTTCACCCTCAATTGATGATAACACGAATGAAGATTTATCTTAGAGAAATGATTGGCCCCTTGAAGTTTGTCAAACAAGTCATCTATTCTTGGAACAGGATAGTTATTCTTAATGGTCACCTTGTTTAATTGACGATAATCAATACACATATGAAGGGAACAATCTATCTTCCTTACGAACAAACAGAAGCACCCCATGGAAAGATACTCGATCGGATGAAACCCTTATCCAACAAATCCTTCAATTAATCTTTCAACTCCTTAAGTTCCGCCCGAGCCATTCTATAAGGAGGAATAGAGATAGGTTGCATATCAGGTAGAATGTCAATACTGAAGTCTATTTCCCTTTTAGGAGGATACCGGGTAAGTCATTTGGGAATACTTCCAAAAATTCATTTACGATGGGGACCGACTCAAGAGTAGGGGTTTCGAAATCTATATCCCTCACCCTAACTAGATGATAAATGCAAACCATTGAAATCATTTTCCTAGCTTTGAGATAAGAGACAAACTGCCCATTGGGCATAGGATTTCCCCCCTTCCACTCAAGGATAGGTTCATTTGGAAACTGAAAATTTGACCACCCCAGTCCTACAATCTATAGAAGCATAAAAAGAATGCAACCAATCCATCCCAAGAATAACATCAAAGTCTAACATGTGAAGCTCTACCACATCTCCAAGAGTGACTCTATGGGATAAGGAAATGGGACACTTTCTATAGACCCTCTTAGCCACAATAGAATCACCAACAGGAGTAGAGACAAAAAAGGGATCTAATAACACTTTAGGAAGCACATCAAACCTCATAGCCATATATGGCATCACAAAATACACAGTAGCACCGGATCAAGTAAAGCATACACATCAAGTTGAAAAACCTTTAACATACTGGTAACCACATCCGGAGAACCCTCTTGTTCGCGTCGAGTCTGAAGTGCATTGAAACGGTTTTGCTTGGAAGCATTGGAAATCAAACCACTGGGAGTAGCTTGCTTGCCCTCTCTCCCTTTAGCCGAAAGCATGAGGCAGTCCCTCATTTTGTGACCACTCTTCCCACAATCAAAGCAAACATTCGTGCCGACTAGACACTTACCATAATGAAGAACCACCACCATTTCCTCCTTGAGGTTTAGGGTTAGACACCCTATCCTTGTTAAACTTAGGAGGAGCATTGGAGGAACCTTGACTGGAAAACCCTTATCGAAACTTAGGGCGACCATGTCTATCGGATCTAGCATGAGAGAAGTTACCATCACCGGTCTTAGCCCTTTTTACCTCTCTAGACTTTTCATTGAGTTTCTCTTCTTTAATTTGTTGTGAATACACCATGAGACGAGAGATGTTCATGTCACCAATGAGCATAACGGTACGACAACCATTTCGGACATGCTCGACACAAATTTACTCATCCTTGCCCTAGAATCAACAACCATTGTTGGAGCGTATTTAGACAATTGAGTGAACTTTAGAGCATATTCCCTCACACTCATACTTCCTTGATGAAGGTTAATGAACTCAAGCACCTTTACTTCCCTCATCTCAAGAAGAAAGAACCTATCAAGAAAAAAAGATTTAAACATTTCCCACTCTACGAGAACTGCTCCTACCGATATTTCTTCTTTCCATTAGTTGTACCACACTTGAGCAACACCTTTCAATTGATAAGAGGATAATCCTGCCTTCTCTCTCGGAGTCACTCCCATGATAGCAAGTACCTTATAGACCTCATCGATAAACTCTTGAGGTTCTTCCTCAACTTTGGAGTTTATCCTCATAAAGTCCCTCACAATTGAAGTCGTCGTGCCCACATTTGGGTTCACGGGGACTACCACTTCTCTATTGGTTTAAGCTGTCATGTCTTGAGCCAACACTTGAAAATTTGATCTAAACTCCATATTTGTAACTTGTTCGGCCAAAGGATCGACCAGAGCTTGAGGAGGATCTTGGGGAGGAGCTTCTTGTTCCACATTCTCCCTCACATTCCTTCTAGTATAAGCTCTTCACATAGATATATCTTGTAGAGCATAGGATAAGGATTAGGAGAGAGACTTTATAGAGTTACACTCTACGGCATAACTTTAGAGTAATGAAAGAAGTGGAGTTTTCTAATCATCGTGTAGCCTCTCATTCATAAATGTTGCACGCTTCACACTCATGAATAAGACTCTACTAGACGTGGCTTATGAGACATTCTAGGACCATTCTAAACCTTGTGCTCTAATTACCAAATTTGTCACGATCTAGGGGTACCCCGTAGATGTAACATGGCGTATACAACCCCAAAGGACTCCATACAAGCCACTTATCTTGCATAACATAAGAAATAAAACAATAAAGAGTACAACAACTTTTTAAGTCCAAAGCAATTTTATAGAAAAGCAGAAGTCTAAACTCATGTCTCATCATAGCCATCTAATACAATAAAATGAAATTTGGCCTAGCCCATACATCATGTCCAAATAGGGAATACAAGAAAGAAACTAAAACAATAAACTCCATCCTCGAAGCATGAGGACTCACCAAAGCTCAAAAATCTCGAACTCAACACTTTGCCGCAAAATTGGTGACCCTGACTGTCGGACCCTACATTCGCAAAAAATATAGGCAAGAGTATATGCGTTAGTACAAAAATGCATTAAGTATAATAGTCATGCATAAAAACATTTAAAACATGCTTAGAAGTGATATTTCATTTCATGACATGCAATTGACCAATTAAAACACGATATAAGAGAGCTAGAAAACATAAGTTATAACAACGTGGTCGATGCAAGCTAAATCATCTTTAAAACTTTGAACACATATGAGATACTCCTTGAGTAACCGAAGTTCACTTTAAGTCTTGTTGTGGGAAAATTTGCCCTAACCGACATAGAGACCATGTGAGCTATAACATGATCCCCGGTGTGTCCCACACCAAAAAGGTTTGTTCTAGTTGCCTAAGGTAGAACCATGAACTTCTAGCTTAAGTGGATCACTAGCTAATCATCCTATGAGGGCACATAGTTTATGGGATATAGATATTATTACTAGAAACCTAGCCTCTACCAACGGGAAAGCTTCCATCTCAAGAGATTACTTCTAGAAACTTGGCCTCTACTAATGGGAGAGCTTCCATCTCACATCAATATCCACTCGGTGCTAAGCATACTCCCATGGAATAGTCAATTCTTACTTCTTCTTATCATTCATGGAAAGTTGTCCTTGGACCACTAAGCCACGCTAGTTTTATTAGGATAGCTCTTACTCTTTGATTCAATTATGTGAGAATAGCCTTTCAACTTAAGAATCCTTTCTATGTGAGAAAATCTTTCACATCTTGGTTGTAAGTGTTTATGAGAATATCTTTTAAACAACACAACAACAACAACATTGGCACTTCACTCTCAAAGCACCCTTAAAACATTTATATAGTTTTCATAAGATCATGCATAAACTTATACTTTTCCCTTTTAAGGTTCAAAGCTTGCTTTCAGTCACCAAATCTAGCATTCAAGCATTAGATAGGGATTTCTATCATAAATTCATATGATTCTATTACTTCATGTTTTAGATCACAAAACTCCTCTTTTATAATAACAACTCACATCATATGGTCACAATTTAGAAACATGGGGGTTTGCATAGGTTCATAGGGGAAACCTCATAAAAGCATTGTAAATCATCAATTCATGCATATTAGAACATAATTCAATCATTAAGATCAATAATCAAAAGAACCCATGGTAATTGAAGAAAACCCTAGCTAATTGGGGAATTCTACCTTTTGAAATAGAGAAAATTGGGGACTTCATGAATGAAAGAGATTCATGGATGAAAACTACCATACCTTGATTCCAAATTCTAGCCTTCAATGGAAGAATTGGAACCTTAGCTTGAAACCCTAGGTTGAATCTTCTTCTTCTTCTTCGAGTTCTAGAGAGAGAATATTTGAGAGTAATTTGGTATTTTTGGGAATTAGGAAGAATGAATTAAATGGGATGAATTTAGGGTAAAAAGACTTTTATAGGGGTTTTAAACTTAGGTAAAATGACATAATATAGGGATTAATTAATTAGGAAAATACCTAACTGCCCCTATAAATAACTGCCAGCCCATGACTGACGGATCCTAGTCCACTGACCGTGGTTTGAACTATGGTCCGTCCTGGTAGACAGTCGATAGATGTAGAGATTTTGGGAAAAAGGACCCTGACCTACGACCAACCATCAATCGATCGTGGACTGACCTATGGTCATTCCTACACGATCATCTATGGTGGTCAGAGACATGACATTTGGCCCTCAAACCACGGACCATGACCACGAACTGTGATCTGACCTATGGTCTATAAGTCGAGCCATGGTCCTTGACGTCTAAACTTTGGCAGGGTGGCCAACCCACGAACCACACCTATGGTCCGTGGTTCAACCCACGATCCGTGGTTGGCCTCCGTGGCTAGCACCTGCAACTTCTGTAATTTGACTAAATTCCCTTTTTCGCATATGGGGTGTTACAGTCGTTCACGTCCATAATTTGGCATGAACCCTATTTTGAGAAGTATTTTACAATTTTTTTCTAAACTTGTTTTAAGACATGAGGATTTGAGTTTAAGAAAGAGTAGAGTTGAGTTCATTTTTCAAAATGTATATATGGGAACTAAGTATTCCTAAGAGTAAATGGTTTCTTATTTAAAACAGGAGGAAACTTAGATTTCCAAAAGAGTTTTTGAACAGTTTTGAGTACCCACTCTTTTAAGAGAAAGATTTTTGAGTAATAATCTCAAACCATAGAAAAAGTTATGATTTTTTTAAACATATGAGCTAGGTATATTTTGGGAGTCATATTGAGCACCGATATGTGAGAGAGTTTAGATAACTCACAACCCCCATAAACCATGTAGCCAACGTGTGTAGAAAGGATCATACTTTTTAGATGATTTCTTAATGATTTTTAGCCTAGACTAGTGGATCCATTTAGTACTAAGTTCTATACCTTGGAAAAGTATAGGATAGTTTGTAACAGCATGAGCTAGACGTTGTATCATCACATAACTCATAGTGATGATTGTCGATTAGAGAATCACCCACGAAGTTTATTTTGTATTTTTATATACAAACAGAGTTTATTTTGTATTCTTGCATACCAACAAAGTTACATACTATTTTCTAATACATTGAGTTACTAACTATTATTTTCAAAGCTTTCTATATATTGCATCTTTTATTGTTGCTTTATTGAGTTGAGTATCCAAAGTTGAGTGGAAATATGTTTCACAGGGTCGAGTATCTTATTATTGAGTTGAGCTTTAATTCACTGAGTTGAATATCATATTATTGAGTTGAACCAAGTTTCACAAAGTTCAGTATCTTATTGTTGAGTTGAGCCATATTTCTCTGAGTTGAGTTGAACTATGTTTCCTTGAGTTGAGTATCCTATTCTTAAGGGGAGATTGAGTTGAGTTGAGTGAATTTTAGATGAGGTAAGTATGTTTCTTTTCCATTAGTTCAAGTTTGTGTTTATGCTTTAGAATTCTCCTTACATGCTCGTACATTTCATGTACTGATATCATTTGGCCTATATCTTTTATGATGCAGATACAGGTATTCAGGGTCAACAACAAAAGCTTCGTTGAAACCATTTGTAGTTCGAGTTAGCTATGGTGAGCCTCCTGATTCTGGAGGATTCCATTTACTTTCAGTTTAGTCAGTATGTCGTGGGTCTTGTCCCAACTTTCATCTTTGTCATTTAGAGGCTTCATACATAGATAGTAGTGTTTGAAAAGTCTGTTTCATTTATCTTGTTAAATGTTTTAAAGACTTGAGTTGCCTATTTTTGGCTATTTGAATGTTCTATTATATTTAGAGTTGATCATTTGAGTTAAAGCTTTGTATTTGAGTTCAATGAATTTTATTCAGTTTTAAGCTTTGTATGCTTGAGTTAGTCTTCTGCTTGTAGTTAGCTAAGATGAGGGTTCGCTTGGGACCAGCAATAGTTCTCGAGTGTCGGTCACGTTTAAGGTGTAGGCTCGGGTCGTGACACCAAGCATTGTGATGATCCTACGTGTTGTTGACCCAATATTTTGAGCCAAAAATGAGTTCCAAAGTAAAAACTTCAGCCCTCCAATTGTACATGAAACATAAGACACAAAAAAAGCAACAGATTAGAAACATGAGAAGAGAAAAAGAAAAAGAAAAGATAATGGTAACTAAAGTAACTAGTTTAAATTGGACTAGGTAACTGAGTTAAATTAGACTAGGTAATATATAAGGACATTCGTGCTACCCTCTTGAGGTTTGAAGTAACAAAATATCACGTAAACATCAAATTATGGAAAAATGAAGCACAACTCACAAGAATAGACTAAATTTACGTGGCAAATAACAAGGATAACAAGGTGTAATTCAAAGTCAAGTTTACCGAGCTAACTTAAAACCAGTGCTAAGTCCCTTAATGGCTCGAGACAACTACATCATATACTCAAACTTTAAGACTCTTGCACCTATTTTAAGATAATATTAAGGAAGTAATAAGTAAGCAACGAATCTGATATAAAAACAAAAGTAGTAGGTACAAAACATATTCAATAAATATTGAACTAGATAATTTTAAGACCAGGGAAAACATACAACTAATAGTCTTGCTAGAAAGAGAATTAATATTAATGACATATTCTGGTCAGATTTCTATGAAATAACAAGCACCTATTAAGTGATTAGGGACCAACCATTTGTGAAAGGGATATCCTTTAAGTTGATTATTTTAGTTTTAAAAAAAAAAAATATTTTTTGAAGATACTCGTGTTGGTTTTATTCTAACGAGAAAAACAATTGAAGATTCATAATTAGCACATACTTAATATCATATGGATTGTGAGTCTGGCATATGAAACTTAAATAAACCATTAGGCAGCAAGGACAAGATTATAAAATTATTCTAAAATGAGAATAAACTTGAAATTGATAGGCCTTTAGTAACAATAGTGAAACAGTTCTTTAACTAAATTAAGAAAAAGAACTTGAAGGAGACAATGCTTTAATCCTATTTTTCTTAGTAAGAGATGTCACTTTATAGAAAAAGGGTTAGAAGAAGAAGAAGGATCCTACAGTGATGTCAATGGAGCAGTAAACATAGCATCAACATTTCGCAAGAATAGAGTATGTTATGAGGACACTACCATCCACAAAAGATCAACATAAGAGGTGAAATTAATCTTATAGTATAAATGAACTAACAGCCATACTTAAAAAAGTTACACTTAAAGAAGTAAACATATTTTAGAATCGGTACTCCTCAAACTTTAAGAAAAATCTAACTCTCAAAACAACAAGATAATGTAGGGAATTTTGAAGATGTAACACATCGTCCTAAACTTGAATGACAATTAGCAACAGAGAGCAACACAAATAAGACTAAACATCTTATGAAATCATGTTGTAGAACTCAAAAGCAACAATATGAACATTTCTTATGGTTTCTAAGCCGATTCTTATGAGCAGCTGTAGATTTCCACAATTTACAAACAACAACCTTGTAGCTTTAAAAAAAATAAACTGTAGAAAGAGATCAAAATGAGCAGCCCCAAATTGGTTACAACTTTCAACATATTCCAACTGAAAATATATGTATATATAAATATATAGATACAAATCAGTAAGACCTGCTTCTAAGCTTAGAAAAATCATAAGACCATTTGCCATAAGCTTCGGTTTGAAACTTAGGCTAACACAAACATTAGATTTTGAACAAAGAAAACTATAGTATTAGAACAAGATGTCAAGAAAAATAGGTTATGCTAGAAATAGGGGCTCATATCATTCTGAAGCACTAGTCAAAATAAGATTGTATCATGCTAGAAGAGGTAACCATTAAAGCTAGATTATACAAGTAATAACGTAAAACTTTGTAAAGTTGCAGCTAAGCACAAACGAAGTAAGACTTTAAACACTCAAAAATTGCAATTATTAACAGAAGGTCAGCAACATCCTTACTACATAATCACAACAACTAAAGCAATACCATATATAGGAAGCAAGAAGAAAGCTGTAAAAATATTATTTACAAAAGAGAAAAAACTAAAAGTAGTTTTCATCGGTAAAAAAATGTATTAACTAAAACTAAATCAAGATTTGAAATTTTTTTACCTTGTACTAAGCAACAAACTATATCTTTGACGTCAAGAATTCCAACTTCAGACTTCCTCGAACTCAAGTTCGAAGCCGAAAACGAAAGGATAAGGAGATGAGCTAATTTTGAACTCTGAAAGCTTTTTATCATGTTTTTGTTCCTTGGTGGATCTCTCTGATTTTGATGAGAATCAAATGGCTCCTTTCATAGCCAAATCGAGACTACCATTGGCCTCAAGAATTCAAAATTTTAATTCTTAGAAAGCCAAATCTGAGATAAACAAAAGGAATAATGATGAAGGGGAAGAAAATTTCTTAAGAATCTAATTTTTTCAGGTCGATTTGAAGGGGGTTGAGTGATTGACAGAGTTATAAAGCAAGAGACCGCCGGAAATTAACATTTTCTGGCGGTCCATAGCCGTTCTCGGCAGAGGCTATGTGAGATGAGCTCCTCGAGAAGAAGGAGAGAGCAATCGTCTTTTCTGGAAATGTGAAGAAGACATTGGGGTCTTAGAAAGTGAAGAATGGCAACATTGGGGTGGGTTTCTGGAAAAAGGATTGAAAAGTCTTTGGTCTAATTTGGACCGTCTGATCGTTTTATTGGATGGCTGACAAAAATAAAGATTATGAAATGATCATATATATATATATATATATATTAAAGCTTAAGAAGCACAATGCATGTGCTCGCCTAAGTGGCATAAGGCGATTGGTTGAATATGGGAGACTTGGATTGCCATGTTTGCATAAATTAATCCATTTAAAAATGTAACCTTTTTCTTTATTAAACAACCATAATTTATTAAATTAAAAATAATTATTTCGCAAGATTAGCTTATTTGACAAAATTAGTCATTCTTAAAAACTAAATTAGTATGACTTAGTAACTCATTAATTAATTAAGCTTCCTAATTTTTTGAAAAAATGCACGAAAAATATTTATTGCAATAATAGAAATTATATTTAGTTAGAAAACTTAGTTAACCTTTAAGACCGATATTTATTTGAGTAAATTTGAAAAATGAGAAAGTAAGGAGTAATATTTATATAATATTTTTTAATTTTCATAAGAAATAATATTTATGAAATAAATTTATCGAATACGATAAAGAAACTATATTACTAAAAATAATGTTTTTTGTATTCCTACAAAATTTCGTAGCTATATATTTTATCATCATATTCTTGCAAAAGTCCGTCATATATATATATATATATATATATATATAAAATTGTTATTATTGTTATTATCATTATTATGGAAACTTAATTAATTAAATATGGAGAGCCAAAATTGAGTGTCAACAGCTTGCCCCTTTCTTTGTCTATGGAGAAGAGTAGAGAAGACATGGACAAATAAATATTGACACAATCCAATTTTGGGCGACGACCAAAATATGCTTTGAGCAACAACTTGACAAGAAATGTCTAAGGGATTATGCTCAAACACTGGCTTTTGAACTGCCTGCATATCTCAGGTTTCATGAGAAATCTGACCATATGTAGTTCAAGAATATAGGAACATAGCAATTTTTTATTAAAATTTGCCCAGTATCAAATTACTGAAATCTCTTGGGTGATGAGGTACGAAGAGATTAGCACGAATAGAGGGATATAGTTCTAAAGAAACTTGAATGAGAAATGCTCTGTAGCAATTTCTATTGAATACCTATGGTAGAGAGATGAATTTTCAAAAAATTGCCCAGTGTCAAGTTATAATGAATTGAGACAAGAAAGATTTATAAGTGAAATTTGAAGCCGAACTTTTGAAAATCGAGTCGAGTTGAGTGAATCCTTGACGTAGCTAGTGATGCTTGACATTCCACTACTTGCCCTAGTTTTCTACTTAGAGGGAGTTCCTCGTTGTAATGTGTTGTCTTGCAAAACATGTAAAAGGGTGATAAGTACCTGTTGTGGTTCAAAAATTATAAATTGCAATAGTAATCTAAAGAGTAGAGTGTAGATGTTCAGACAATGTTGATGTCTGTTTTTTTGTGTTGTGAATGTGATTTAGGTAAAGTAACTTGTAATTAGAGGCCTCCAACTGGCGGGGCTGCTATAATGTAAAGCCTTCATCTGGCGAGACAAAACTTGTAATGTAGAGATCTCCGACTGGCGGGGCTATTGTATTGTAAAAGCATGCATTTGGCTATGAAAAGCTTGTAATGTAGACCTCTAATTGGTAGGGTTGTTGTAATGAAAAAGCTGCATCTAGCTATGTAAAGGTTGTAATGTAGAGGCCTCCCACTGCCGGGGTTGTTGTAATGTAAAAAGCCTGCATATAGCTGTGTAAAGCTTTAATGTAGACCTCCTACAGACGGGGCCAAACTGGTAATGTAAAGCCATTGAAAGATGGGTGGCTTGTAATGTAACATTTAATTATTGACATATGACAGCATTGTTATGCGTGCATGCCCCCAATCGATGGAGCTTGAATGATGTCGCTATGATGTAGTCTCCGATTGGCAGAGTGTTGCTTCGTTCGTTTATACATAGGCTCCAATTGATGGAGTTCGGTCAACGTTTGCTATGTAAGCCTCCGGTTGGAGGAGTTTGATGATGTTTGCTATGTACAATCTTTAATTGGTAGAGTTTGGCTGATGTTTGCTATGTACAACCTCTGATAGATGGAGTTTGAGCAACATTTCTATGTACAACCCCAAACTTGTGGATTTTGACGTTGTTAGATGGTTGTCTCTGATTAGTGGAGTTGTTGATGAGGTTAGATTACAAGTTCCAAATGGTGGAGTTATTTTGACAAAAAGCTAACTATCCCATTTTCTACAATGGCCCCTTTACTATAGTATTTGATCTGGATCTTAAGCGCACCTACAAAGATTTAAGTGAAATATCATTAGACATAAGATGCAAGTTAAAGTACTTCCAAGAAAGAAAGTACGGAAAGAGTAGTTTGGCTCATAATTGTGAGAAGTCGAATGACGTCTTTGGTCATGCCCCGAGACTTGATGTTATTTTTCTTGATTCTTGTGTTCCTGCACTCAAAGAAAAAAATATAGTTTGGGATGAGGCGTTGATTTGTATTGACTCACGGAGGCTCACTGGAATCCTTCAGCACCTCTTAGTCTATGTATAGTTTCTTACCCTAAAGACTCGGTAGATTGAAGAGTAAGAAAATCTCTTTGAAAATCTCTTAGGTATATATATATATATATATATATATATATATAGTAATTCTCCAGAATTTTTAGATTATGACATGTTTCGAAGTCCATCAAGCTTTCCATTTTGTTGATTATATCCAACATAGTCTTCTTGTAGCTTTTACCCTTATGATAAAGCTTCCTTAGCTCTTTTGCAGATACTATGACAATCGAGATTCTTCATATTCTAAGGTTACGCTAACTATGAGGAAGTGTTTCGTAAGGGTGGAAAAAAATTAAAATTATGTAGTGTACTGATTGAGCCCTGACTTAGGCTGCCTACATATCCCCAAAATAGGAATCAGATCATACAGTAGTTCGAATACAAGTGGGATAATTAAAAGTATGAAATGCAATGACCAAGCTTCCTATGTATCCAAGTGGAATCAGGTTATGACGTAATTCAAATATAATAGAAAAGTGAAAAAGATGAAATGAAATGACAGAGCCTGACTCAAACTGCCTACGTATCTAAGCAAAATTAGGTCAGGACGTAGTTCGATACAATAGGAAAGTGAAGAAATAAAATGAAATGAACGGTCCTAACTCAGGCTACCTACGCATCCAAGAGGAATCAGGTCAAGACGTAGTTAGAATACATTAGAAAAGTGAAAAATATGAAATGAAATGATCGAGCGTGACTCAGGCTGCCTACATATCCAAGTAGAATCAGGTTAGAACGTAGTTCGTTACAATAGGAAGGTGAATCATATGAAATAAAATGAAATGAATGGGACTGACTCAGGCTGCCTACGTATCCCAATGAAATCAGGTCAGGACATATTTAGAATGCAACAGAAAAGTGTAAATTATGAAATGAAATAACCAAGCCTGACTTGGGTTGCCTACATATCCAAGCGAAATCAGGTCAGGACGTAGTTCGATACAATAGGAAAGTGAAACATATGAAATGAAATGACTGGGCCGGACTCAGAATGCCTATGTATTCAAGCGGAATCAAGTCAGGACATAGTTCGAATACAATAGAAAAGTGAAAAACATGAAATGCAATGGCCGGGCTTGGCTGAGGCTGCCTAGGTATCCAAGCAAAATCAGGTCGAGATGTAGTTCAAATACAATAGAAAAGTAAAAAATATAAAGAGATTGAATTCGATAAGGATTGCCTACGTATCCTACCGAGGGAATTTAGGCCGAGTGTAGTTCTAAATAAATGAAACTGATGTTTTTTTGTTTTCTAAGAGAGACAGGATCTGATGTGGGTTGCCTACGTACCCCCCCGTGGGAAGTCAAGTCTAGACGTAGTTTTGTTACATTGAAAAATGCAAAAGTACAAGAAATAAGCACTAATCTTGAGGTCTTCAGATGTAGTATTTTTTGATGGCATCTTAATTGATTGTCTTTGTGCTCACTCTGCCTTCCATTTTTGTTATGATTTCTACTTCTCCAGAGATTACTTTATGAACCATGTAGGGTCCTTGCCAATTTGGTGCAAATTTCCCTTTGGCTTCTCTTTGGTGAGGGAAGATCTTCTTCAATACTAATTGCCTCGGTGTGAACTGTCGAGGTTTGACTTTCTTGTTAAATGCTTTGGTAATTCTTTTATGATAAAGTTGCCCATGACAAACAGCGTCCATGCTCTTTTCATCGATGAGCATCAATTGTTCATGTGTGCTACGTATCCATTCTGCCTCCAGACCAACCTCCTCGATAATCCTTAAATATGGTATTTCCACCTCGGCAGGTATTACTGCTTCCGAACCATAAACCAACATATAAGGAGTTTCCCTAGTAGATGTTCTGATTGTGGTGCAACAACCAAGTAAAGAATATGGTAACTTCTCATGCCATTGCATGTGACTATCTACTATTTTCCTTAAAATCTTATTGATATTCTTATTTGCAGCCTCAAGAGCTTCATTCATCTATGGCCGGTAAACTGTGGAATTTCGATGAACAATCTTAAACCTTTTACAAGTTTCTCTTTTAACATCGTTGTTGAGAATGGATTCATTATCAGTTATGATTGATTCTGGAATTCCAAACCGACAAACTATATTGTTGCAAACAAAGTTTGTTGCCACCTTCATAGTCACTGCCTTGTATGTCGAAGCTTCGACTCATTTTGTGAAATAATTGATAGCTACTAGGATGAAATGATGCCCATTTGATGTGGGAGGCTCTATGGGTCCAATAACATCCATGCCCCAATCAGGAAATGGCCAAGGGGAACCCATCATATTGAGTTAATTCGGTGGAACCTGTATAAAATCTCTGTGCACTTGACACTGATGACACTTTTGCACGTACCAAATGTTATCTCTCTCCATGGTCATCCAATAATATCCAGCTCTTAGAATCTTCTTTGCAAAAATTAACCCATTCATGTGAGGACCACATCTTCCTGCATGTATTTCTTCCAAAAGCCTTGTCACTTCTGCGGTGTTGACACATCTCAGCAATTCTAAATTCGAAGTTCTCCAATATAGGATTGCTCCATTAAGGAAAAAATGACTGGCCATCCTCCTCAAAATACATTTTTGTTTGCTTGTGGCATTTTTAGGATATTTTTGTGCTTCTATTATCCTTTTGATGTCAAAGTGCCATGGTTTTCCATCCAGTTCGTTATCTATATGAAAACAATATGTTTGTTGATCATGTATTTCTACAACAATAGGGTTGATGTAATTTTTGTCAGGATGCTGAATCATTGTGGACAGTGTTGCCAAAGCATTAGCAAACTCATTTTGAGCTCGAGGGACATGCTTGAACTCAATCCTTGTGAATCTCCTACTTAATTCCTTTATGTAAGGCAAATAAGTCAGGATCTTGACATTCTTAGTGGTCCATTCTCCCGTCACCTAATGAACCAATAAGTTGGAATCTCCAATCACTAAGAGTTCTTTGATGTTCATGTCGATGGCCATCTTGAGTCCAAGAATACAAGCTTCATAATCCTCTATGTTGTTGATATAATAAAACCTAATCTTTGCTGAGATTGGGTAATATTGTCCTGTTTCTGAAATTAAGACCGCTCCTATGCCGAATCCTACAAAGCTTGATGCTCCATCAAAGAACATCCTTCATTCATCATACGACTCTGATATGTCTTCTCCTACAAACAAAAAATCTTCATTCGGAAAGTAGGTCATGAGTGGCTTGTAATCCTGGTCCACCAGGTTTTTGCAAGATGAACAGCCAAGGCTTGTCCTTTGATGGCCTTCTGTGACACGTACATAATATCAAAGTCGCTCAATAAGGTTTCACTTTGCCAGTTTACTTGTAGGCATTCTTTTCTGAAAGATGTACTTGAGTGGATCCATTCTTGAGATTAAGTACGTGGTGTATGTAGACAGGTAATGCCTAATTTTTTACACTAGCCAAGTCAAAGCACAACACGTTCATTCCAACAAAGTGTATCTTGCCTCGTATAGTGTGAACTTCTTGCTCAAATACTAAATGGCTTACTCTCTTCTGCATGTCTCATCATGTTGCCCCAATACAGACCCAAATGCATTGTCCATGACAAATAAAAACAATAGCAAAGGCTTTCAAAGTTCCGATGGGACCAATACTGGTGGGTTGGACAAGTATTCTTTGATTCTATCGAAAGCCTTTTGGCATTCCTCTGTCCATTTCGTGGAAGCATCCTTCTTCAATAATTTGAATATGGGTTCATAGGTCACTATGTATTGATTTTTGAACCAATTGATGTAATTCAGTCTTCCTACGAAACTCATCATGTCCTTCCTAGTCTAGGGTGGAGGTAGCTCCTGGATTGCCTTTATATTTTATGGATCCAACTCTATGCCTTTCCATCTAACTATGAATCCCAATAGTTTCCCATCCAAGTAGGGTAGTTTGTAACCCTCACAACGTTCACCTAGATTTTCTTAGTTACCTCCTCCTTGATCCTTAAACTCAAATCTAGCTTGAATTTTCCTATCGTTTGTTTAACTCATAGACAAGTAGGATCAATTGGTAATTTGTGCGAGACAATATGAGTGCTTAATCATGACATGTAATCATAAGACCACTCAAATACATCAACATATTGCTTAAGCAACTCTATTAACTCTTGCTTTCTTTCATCCTCCATGTGTATTATGACTTGTGTTTCCTTCACAATTTCCTAATCTCCTAAATTGACAACCTCTCACCCATATTGGATTTTTTCTGACTTTCAACTTGCTTGATCACATGCGGTAGATTTTCAAGCATCATACTTTAATCATACTCTTGTGATCTTGTTCATCGCTTTCACCTTGCTCGGTGGATTCATTGTATCTCATAACCATTGAATATGGATTTTTATTAATATAAGAGCTAAAGTGCAAAAGGTAAGTAAAAATAAATAGATATTTAAAATAACAAGACATTTTTTAAAAGAAAAATAAAATCATTTTATTTCAAAGCATTCTACCTTTTAGAATAGGCAAGCAACAAAATATTAGGCATGATTCAAGCCTCAAATTGATCATGAGATTTTCAAAATTAAAACTACTTTTCCACACTACCAAGATTCTAGCTAAAATAGGGACGGATTGATTGTATATTTCTATAAGGTTTTTGTAGGTTTGGCATCATGAATGGTCAATTTGCTGAGACTTATATCTTCCTCTTCTCCAACCATAGCCACAAACAAATTACCTATTCCTTCTACGATGTCACCATCGCCTGCTTGATTTGGAATCGAAGCTTGTTCTAGTACAAAGATTGTCTTGCTTGACCTGTGGTGGACTCTTCTTGAGGTAGGCTCATATCCGAGTTCATTGGTGCCTCTCTGATGCATCAGCTGGATTAGCTCAACTATGTCATTGGACTTAGGTCCAAGTCCACTATTTTGCTAATACCCATACTTTAACATGTCAGACGTAATTATTTTTGCTGAACCTGACAATTTTGTATCATTAGGCTCTGCATCATCATTGTCCCTGATAGCTTGCATAATTTCCAAAGTGTGAAAAGTGACTCTGTCGAACTCGTCAGTGATCGGAATAGAATTAACTGAATGAATAGGGTGACTGAGCTCTCCGTGAATGGTAACCTCTGTGTGACTCCATTCAAACTTTACACACTGATGAAGAGTGGAAGGAACCGCCCTCGCCATGTGAACCAATGGTCTTCTCAGCAACAAGTTGTAGTTGGATGACACATCCATCACTTGAAATAGGATGGGGAATTGAGTCGGCCCTACTTGCAACATGAGATATATCTCTTCGATGACACTTATTTGCGCTCCATCAAAAGTTCTAACTTTTACATGACTTTCCCATATCTCTCCCATATTAACACTTAAATCCCGTAGAGTAGTGAAAGGACAAATGTTGTCCAGAACCACCATCCATTAGAACTCGAGTAATAATATTATCACAATATTTGACTACGATGTGAAGCACTTTATTGTGCCCAACCCCTTCCGCAGATAGCTCATCATCTTCAAAAGAAATCTTGTTAGCTTCCACTATTCTACCAATCGTTAAAGCTAAGGTTTCACTTGTGTTCTCTTTTGGAATGTTCACTCCATTTAAAACTTCCATCAAACCATTCCTATGAGCTTCAGAACGCATAAGCAGAGACAAAATGGATATGTTGGCAGGCGTCTTCTTTATCTGCTCTTCGACTTAATAGTCTTTAGGCTGCATCTTCTTCCAAAATTTTGCGGCTTCAGTATCGGTAATATTATTCTTTGAATTCTTTTCTTTTCCAAGAACTCCTCGATTCAGATCCTCTGGGGCATAACACCTTGTTGGTCTAGTCATCCCCTGAGCCATGGCAGCATCGATCATCTTAACCTTGGCGCTTGCTCGATAGTCCCATGGGACTTCTTTGGTACATACTCAGGCTTTCTAGTGATTATAGTGGTCACTAAAACTATTGGGAGATATGTTTGGACAGTCAGAGGTTCCCTTAGCTGAATAGTAATAACATGTTGCATCGAAGATGTCATGGCATTTGTTTCATCTATGTTAGGGTAATCAGGGCCCTCATATTCGTCATCTAGAGTAACCATGTTGACTTTGTGATTCTCATGGTTTGGCAAAGGGTTGTTGTTTACATTGGGAGATGTTGGAGTGCATATGATTACTCCTCTCTTGATCAGACACTCGATCTGGTTCTTCAAACCATGACAATCTTTTGTGTCGTATCATTGGATTCCTGAATGGTAAGAGAATCGCTTGTTTCCATCGAAGTTGTGAGGGATTGGATCAGGAAGTTTTCCTTCAACTGGTTGTAGAGCTCCCACTTTCCTCAACCTCTCAAACAATTGGGCTTAGGATTTGGTAATGGGTGTGTAAGCATGAGCATTTCTAGCTTCGAGATTTGGACATTGTCTTGGTGCATATGTTGGTCTATTTTGGTGGATTGGTGCTTGGACAGGAACATATGGTCTTTATGGATTTTGGTGTGCTGGTGCTCAGGGTGGATCATAGTGGGGTTGGGTTATATGTTGGGTATGGGACGTATGAAGTATGTACAATAATTTGGGGATTATTGGGGTATTAGTGGGACGGTCCTCCCTGTTGGTAAGTGATAGTTGAAACATTCTCTCTTTTCTTCTTGATGCCGCCAATGGCACCCTGTTGTATGGACCTACTTGCAGCTAACAATGCAACCATATAATGAATTTTCCCATATTTGACACCTTCCTCTATGAAGTCTCCCATCTTGACCAATTCTGCGAACTTCTGGCCCATCATTGACATTATCTTGTCAAAGTAGATACCTTTTTAAGCTCGAATAAAGTACTTCAAGGGCTCACTCTCATCTAGCGGTGGTTTCACCCTTGCGGCTTCAGTTCTCCAATGTCATGCGTACTCCTAAAAATTCTCTAATGGATTCTTCTGTATGTTGGCCAATGAGAATCTGTGAGCTGTATTTCAGTATTGAATCTAAAATGAGTCATGAAATCTTCAGCCATTTCCTGCCAGTCGCACCATTTTCAAGGGTCCTTGTGCATATACCAGGGCATGCTTCTCCAATCATACTCAAGATGAACAACTTCATCCTCAGCTTCTCATTTCTCCCTACACCGACTAACTTGTCACAATATGCCCTTAAATGTGTGTGAGGGTCACCTTTTTCATCAAATATGTCAAACTTTGGTAGTTTGTACCCTATAGACATGTCAATGTCTAGATGGATGCACAACTCATCATAATCAAGCCTGTCTATTCCCCTAGTGACTTGTAAGATATTCAATGCCTTTCTTAGACCATTAAGTTTGGCATTTATCAATGCATCCTCTTTCAACTGAGCATTTTTCTCCATTTTTGCATATCGATCGACTTCGTATGGGACATTAACCACAACTGGCATTGTTAAGGTAGGAGGTCCATCGGCATATACGGGTGGAACATGTGGCTTATAGGGAGCGGCGACATGTTCCCCAAGTATCTGCTACATTATAGGTATGGTAGGGTCGTGATTAGAGAGGTCAATAATAGTCCTGACTGCGGTTAGAGAAGTTGGTGGAACTCTACCACAAGAAGGAGCGTGTTGTGTTTGTCATGGCTGATTTGGTAAGTCGGCGGAAGGAAATTCAGCCTTTGGGAAGTAGATAGGTGTCTTAAAAGTTGGGAGAGTGGTAGCCGACAGTTTGGCCAAGTCTCGCACTTGATGTAATTCTTTCCTCAAGATCTTGAGTTCTTGCTCCATGTGAGCCATTTTCTCTTCATTTTGAATGTATGTTACATTTCAAGAACCTTCAGTGTTCTCAATAGGTATATTATATTTGCGGTAGCATTGAACTCGTATGTATCGATCATCTTTCCTTTTGATAGAATGTTATATCGTTAGTCAACTAGTTTGCAAGTCGACACAAATAGACGTACTTCTGGGAATAAATGATGAACAAAAATAAAAGAAAACAAAGAAAAAGAGAAACCATGTTAGTTTGGGAGATATTGAAAGATGTAATAAATATGTAAGTGTAACACATATATATGCTAACTTAGCGACATTCAAAATGAGTCCTAATGTAGAACCTCTTTTTGGCTCAAGTAGGCCTACGTTACAATTAGTTTGATAATAAACGATCCATTTGAAAACATTTTGTATTTGGAACAACCATAACTTCATTGATCAAAGGCAGAGTTGGGTATTACAATAAGGTAGGCGATCAGAGGCCTAAGAAATGAAAGTACAGGGGTGGCCACAAGGCATACAAGAGGGATAGCCGACATAATATTTTGGGGAGCTACGAAAGGATATAAAGAAGAAAGGCAATCTAGGTCCAAGTTGGAGCATCCTCATCGTCCACATCATAAAATAAGGCCCTGGGTGGTAATCTGGAGACTCTTCATGATCGCGCTCGGGTGATATTTCTATCACCCCTCCATCTCTCGGGTCATAGATGTTAGAACCCATTTCAGAAACCTCCATATGGTCTTCCCCCACCTCTTCTTCTGGTCCTGTTTTGGATCCTCCTCTAGGTCCTCATCGGGATCCTCTTCTGGGTCTTCTTCAAGGTCCTCTTCAAGATCGTCTTCTGGGTCTTCTTCAGGGTCCTCTCTGGGTCTTCTTCTCGTTGTTCTTCCTCTTCCTAAACCACCTAGATTAAATAAATGATGTATCCATGAACTATTTGATTGTACATAGGTGCAGTGATGTCACGACCCATAGGTACCCCCTAGATTTAACATGGCGTACAAGACCCTTAGAGGCCTCATACAAGACACTTAGCTTTCATAGGCAAGATAATAGAAATTTATGAGAATTTAAAATTTTCAAGATAGTCAAAGTTTTGCATTTCAAAAGTGGAAGTCTGATACACTTATCTCAAAAACCATCTAAAACAATAGATCTTGGGACACAACCCATACAACAATGTTCAAGAACTAAAATAAGAGAACATAAGAAAATAGTGGCAAAATCCTCTAATGCTATAAGGATTCACCAATCTTCAAGTCTTGCCTCTACTAAAGATCCTAGCCACGGGGATAAGAATCGAGATTGCCAGACCCTACATTTGGATAAGAAATGTAGACAAGAGTATACGTTAGTACAGAGATGTACTAAATATGATAACTTGCATAAACATAACATAAACATAAGCATTAGACAACATAAGGCATAAAGCATAATTAATGCACATACTAGATCATCATATCATAGGAGGAGTACTTCTTGAAGAAACCTCAATTCATACTTAGCCAAGACTTGGGAAACTGCCTCCAGTATTATTTATCATGGAAGGCAATTCAAGCAACAATCCAAGATAATCATTCATCATTACATTTTACACCTTATAGCTTAATTTGAAAGACATGGGTGTCACCACTTGCCTAACTATAAGGATCGTGGGTAGTCGCCTCTTATCCTTCTTACTTTGGGACCATGGGTAGCTGCCTCTAGCCCAATTAATACTTACGATAATGGGAAGTCACCCCTTGTCCAACTTACATAATAGGAAAGTGGGTAGTTGCCTCTTGTTAAACTTCATGGAATAAGGGTAGTCGCCTCTTATTCAATCAAAGGAATATGGGTACTCGCCTCATATTCTATTCTAAGGAATATGGGTACTTGCCTCATATTCTATCTTAATTTGGAGGTCAAGGGTAATCGCCTCTAGCCTCATCAATTTCATAGTCTTTTAACTTAGATTCATTTTAGGTGAGCAAGCCTTTCAACCAAGAATCATTCAATTTGAGAAAGCCTTTCACCTTCATACATACATAAAGGAAATCATGTGGGAATACCTTCCACAACAGTCACATCAACAATCAACAATTAATGCATAAGCTTTACTCTCAAATCCATTCTTAACATAATTCATCACATATGCTTCAATCAAAAAGCAATCCATAATGTACCTTCTCATTCCTATAAGAATACATCTAAACCCATAATTTCTCCTTCCATAGTATAAAATCCATTTACATCAATTTCTACTTAGAAACATGGGTTAGGCATGGTCATGTGGAAATTCATCATAATAGCATAAAATCCACTCAATTCATGCATATACAATCATGATTCACTCAATTGAATCATTATATACAAAGACCCACAACTCAGAAGAAAACCCTAATTCAAATTAGGGAATTCTAATTTTCAATTGGGAGAACTTAGGGGCTCCATAGATGCAAGGATTCTATGGATGAAAAGTTATAATACCTTGCTATCAAAGCCTACTAAATGATTTAGGAATGGAGACTTTAACCTTTAACCCTAGCTTTAATCTTCTTCTTCATCAAGTTCTAGAGAGACAAATATGTGGAGAGGAAGAACATTTATTCTTTTAGAATTTCAATAGAATGACTTGAATGAACTAATTTAGGGTTAAAACCAATTATATAGGGGTCTTATACATAGGCAAAACGACATAATATATAGATAAAATAATTAGGAAATGACCTAACTACCCCTAACACTAATTTTCGAATCCCACCTACGACTTCAAGACTGACGAACCGTGGACTGACTAACGATCCTTCTTGCATACTTGTCAATAACTTCAGATATTTTGGGCCTGACCTATGGCTCCCTAGCCACGATCCATGGACCCATCGACAGTTTGGGGGTCTAGTCGTGGTCCCTGCCTTTAACAAAAGACCCACCTACGGTCTGTGGTCCAATCCACGGGCCATAGCAGGCCTTTGTGGGATGGAACCTTGAAGTTCTAACCTGCTCATGTGCCCTCTCTCGAATCCTAAGTGTTACAAGTGAGTTCCATGCAAGGAAGCACTGACTCTCTAACCCAATCAATCCATTAGTCATCTACAAACCCCTGGTCCTTCGTACACTTGGTTGAGCCATATGACTCACAGTAGTTCGCCAAGCATAATAATCTGGTGTACACCAGCTTTCCTCTCCCATGTTTAAATCAACCACGTATTCCCATACATAATGCAAATTTCTTATCCAAACTAGTAAGACTAAAGTGAAAGCATCCTCATATAATCGCATGATCAACCATAGAGGAATGTCTTGGATAACTCTAAATTGCCACATAACTTGAAGAGGTGCATATGGTTGAATGCCCCTTAGCCCAATCAACTCAATAAAGAACAAATGTTAAGTCCTTTCAAATGCCAATCCTCATATCCAAAAAAACTTCCATTGGATGGAAGCTCCCATAAAGTTGTTCAAAAATGTGTGCCACTCTTCCCTTTTTGTTGGCATGACCGCCCAATATCGGAGGTGATCTTTATGGCTTTTAATCATATTACGAGCATCAATGCATTAATCCATCTGTGGATCACGACAATAGAAGTGTTCCATCGCCCAGATCTGTCACAACATATTGCATCCTCCGAAGAAGTTGTGCCATCTCATGCACTGTCAATGATTGAAAAACCTCAACAAGAATCATGTGTACCAAGGAATATCTTTGTGGATTGTAAAAAATGCTCATAACCATAGGCAATATATTGATGTCGACGGAATGAGACCTCATGGGGAAGACCATGATCCCCAAAAAAGCATTATGCAAATTCGTGTTGATGTTCATCATAACCTTCAAGACGCCCAAACCTTTGAAAAAGGAAATATAACTTGAGTTTCCACTGTCCGCATGTGTTAAAGATGGAAAGATATACAGTTCTAGGAGACTTAGAAAATCACCTGGACATATGACTTGATAGGATCATCAACAACCTTCCTTTGATTGGTAGTTCAGTAAAACTACTGAACTCCAACAACGTGAGAGTAATCTCAAAATCTGAGAATTTGAAAGTCACTGTGTTTGGGTCCCAGAACCCCATTAACTGAATTATGTAGACCTTGTTGCCTCGTGTCCCTAGAAGTGACAATAATGCTCCCAAGTGCCCTCGAATCTCAGCTCTGTATATTCTATGGATGTTCTTCCACCAATTCTGTAGATTTTGTAGGGCTGAAACAATCATTTGGATATTTGGCAAGTCCTGGTTGTTATTCATCTGAAAAGAAGATAAAGGGTATGATAAGTTTATCTGCTCCAAATTCGTTACGTGATTTAGTTTGTATCATTCATATCAATTTCACGCGAAACGTATGTCGTCGAGTTTTAATGAAGAAACTCATTGACAAATGGGTAGTTTCCTAACTGCAACGACAATACCTTATATATTCTTGCCTAAGGCTATGCAACATGACCTATTTCTAGAATAAGATTTTTTCCTAGATGATTGAGAGTAGGACTGAGTAATTGCGAGAAGGTGCACTATCTTAATTGCACCAACTCTGATACTAAGGAAGTGAATGAAAGTTTTGGAGGAGTGTGAGACACCCTTCGTGTGAACAAGTGTGTGTGTATGGGTACGGTCAAAGACTTAATAGAAAGCACAAATGACAGTGTAGGAAAAGCAGTAACAAGTAGTATTTTAAAATAAAGAAGGAACAAGTTTGGATTTTACTTGTGACCTTTCAATCAAAGCAATATATCATTTCGGTAAAGTAAATATTAAGCTGAAAATAAACAAGTAATCTCAAATCTTATTCCTAAATTAAGTTTTCTATGGTGAAAATCTAAGTAAGGTCCCCAACATAGTTGCCAAGCTGTCGTACCTTATTTCGAACTAGCTGAAACATTTCACAACATAACATGGTTGTCAATCAGATTTTTTGAAAATTATTTTGTTTTAGAGTCGCCACCTAATTTATAGAAAAATATTAGGACAACCATTTTTTATATGTAAGTGTATACTCTGTTTAACTTGCGAAAAACCAATGAGGTTCTGAGTAATGATTTTGATTACTCGAGGGGAAGGTATTAAGCATCCATCAGAGCCTCTCGAAGATAGTCCTTAAACTCAATTTAGGAAAAATAATTAGGAAAATTTATTCAATTATTTGCTTAAAATTTTATGATAAGTAAATTTTGTTAGTTTAAGAAAATGAGTAAAATATAAGGTATGACATATATATGTCTATAAAATAGTAGTATATTTATCCTACACTAAAATAAATAAGTAAATAAATAAATTCACTTAAAATGTACTACAATTTTATATGTTGGAAAATATAGATGTGTCTTATATAAATTTATCCAGAATATACAAATATTGAGTTTAAAGGATATGAAAATTTGTCGTTTTATTTATATATAGAATTAGGACGTAAAGAAAAATAAAATAAGATAATAGTAGGAATGAGTATATAATAGTATGTGTGATATATAATTTGAATGAAAATATGTAAAATAGAATTTCCAAAAAATAAACAAATAAAATAAATAATAGTGATACTAAATGTTAAAATATTATATAAAGTTTGTGATCTGAGCTAGTATAGTATATATGTATGTTGTTTAAAAAATATGAAACTTATTATTTAATTTACATGTAGGGAAAATGATGATAGGTACATATGTAATAAAAATAACATATATATTAAAGTATAGGATTTATATTAAAAAAAAAGTAAATAATATACGTAAAAAGAATAATAGATATGAGAAAAATAATATGGCATATATAACAAAAAAATAGGTCATGTATAGAGAAAACTGTGAAAAAAACTATAAAATTAATACTTTATATGCATGGCATATATATGTATGTACCTTGTATTTTTTGAACATGTTGTCATATCCAAAATTTTGAAGTAGCATGTTAAGCAATTAAAATATTTTAGCAATATTGATTTGAAAAGTGATAATAGAAAATATATATTTTTCATAAAGGGGGTGATGTAATATAAAATAGGCCTAGCTATTTGGACTTATTCTATAGTAACATTAATTTTGTTAAAAACATATAGGCCTACTTCCCTACTTATTATCTTAAAAAATAATTCTAAAAGGTAATTACTTTAGCCTTAATTCCTAAAGGTGATTATTTTACCCTTATATATTTCTAAAGGTAATTATTTTAGCCTTTAAACTAATCTCAAATTCATTTGGGAGTTCCAATCGATGAATTTTCCTTTTTCTCTTTCAAAGGCCTAAATGAATATTATTTTAGCCTTCTTTGTAACTTTCTTTGGAAATTCTAAACTATAAGTTTTCCTTTCTTAAGTTCTAAGCTATAAGTTTTATTTTCCTTAACTTAAGAGGCCTAAATGAAAGACCTAAATGAATGTTAATTTCCTTCTTCCTAACTTAAAAGACCTAAAAGAATATGGATAAGTAAACTTAAGAAGTTAACCTATTTTGAAGAAATTTTTTTGTATTATTTGTTCTAAAAGTATTTCCAAGGATTTGTAGCAAACCACTAAATTCTCAAAAAATAATATTGTGTCGCACAAGTAAACTTAAATAAAAAAGAAGCAAGAGATCAATATATCACAACTTAGAGTTGTGTAAATATGTACTAGAGTTAGTCAACATATCAAAACAATATAATCAAAGTCGTAAAAGGGAGGGCTAAGAAATATTGGACTCCTATTTATGAGACTCCATGCATTGCGATGATCCTAAGAGGTCGTTCAGTAGAGTGTATTAGCAAAAATTATGCATGCATTAATTATATGTATTAGTAATCCCTTGTTTGGTGCATTTTTTCATGGTATGTATAACTAATGCTTGCATTAGTGATACACACTATTGTATATTGAGGAGTGTATTACTAATACCTAGAAATTCATGGTATTAGTAATGCAAAGGATTTAATGCATGCATTAATATGACTAAAGACTCAATTACCCCTCAAAAGTACTTTTACAACTTTTCCACCATAATTGTGAAGAATACTTTTGTAAATAAAATTTTTTATACAATGCATACTATTTTTAATACAGCAAACCAAACAATGCATAAGAAATAATCTATGCATAACTAATACAAGTATAACTAATGCATGCATTACTAATACACTCTATTGGTATTATTTTTATATACTCTACCAAACGACCCCTAAGTGTTGTTGGCCCAATATTTTGAGCCAAAAACAAGTTCCAAAGTAGAAACTTCAGCCCTCCGTTGTACATGAAACATAAGGCACCAAAAGAAGCAACAAATTAGAAACATGAGAAGAGAAAAAGAAAAAAAAAAGGTAATGGTAACTAACATAACTAGTTTAATTGGACTAGGTAACTAAGTTAAATTAGACTAAGTAATATAAGAGGACGTTTATGCTACCCTCTTGAGGTTTGAAGTAACAAATTATCACGTAAACATCAAATGATAGAAAAATGAAGCACAACTCACAACAATAGACTAAATTTACATGGAAAATAACAAGGACACCAAGTTGTAATTCAAAGTCAAGTTTACTAGGTTAACTTAAAATCGTGCTAACTCCTTTTATGGCTTGAGAAAACTACATCATATACTCAAACTTTAAGACTCTTGCACCTATTTTAAGACAATACTAAGGAAATAATAAGTAAGCAAGGAATCTGATGTGAAAACAAAAGTAGCAAGTACAAAACAGATTCAATAAATATTCAATTAGCTAATTTTAAGACAAGGGACAACATGCAACTAATAGTCTTTCTAAAAAGAGAATTAATATTAAAGACATATTCTGGTCAGATTTCTATGAAATAACAAAGACCTATTAAGCGATTTTGGACAACCCATTTGTGAAAGGGAGATCCTTTAAGTTGATTAGTTTTGTTAAAAAAAGATTTTGAAGATGCTCGTGGTGGTTTTATGCTAACGAGAAAAACAATTGAAGACTCATAACTAGCACAACCTTAATATCACATGAATTGTGAGTTTGACATATGAAACTTAAAATTAACCATGAGGCAGCAAGGACAAGATTATAGAATTATTCTAAAACGAGAATAAACTTGAAATTGATAAGCCTTTAGTAACAATATTTAAGCATTTCTTTAACAAAATTAAGAAAAAGAACTTGAAGGAGACAATGCTTTAATCCTATTTTTCATAGTAAGAGATGTCAGTTTAGAGAGAAAAGGTTAGAAGAAGAAGAAGGATCCTACAGTGATGTCAATGGAGCAGTAAACATAGCATCAACATTCGCAAGAATAGAGTATGTTATGAGGACACTACCTTCCACAAAAGATCAATGTAAGAGGTGAAATTGATCTCATAGTATAAATGAACCAGCAGCCATACTTTAAAAAAGGAATTTTTAGACAAAATCTTGGTTACACTTAAAGAAGTAAAAAAAAAATTAGAATTGATACTCCTCAAACTTGAAGCGAAATCTAACTCTCGAAACAACAATATACTGTAGGGAATTTCTAAGATGTAGCACATCGGTCTAAACTTGAATGATACTTAGGAACAGAGAGCAACACAAATCAGGCTTAACGTCTTACGAAATCGTGTTTTAGAACTCGAAAGCAGCAATATGAACATGTCTTATGCTTTCTAAGACGATTCTAACTCGAGTTTACATTAACGATATGAGCAGCTGTGGATTTCCACAATTTACAAATAGCAACCTTGTAGCTTTCACAAAAATAAACTCTAGAAAGAGATCAAAACGAGAAGCCCCATATTGGTTAAAACTTTCAACATACTCAAACTGAAAAATATATGTATGTATAAATAGATAGATACAAATTGGTAAGACCTTCTTTTAAGCTTAGAAAAATCCTAAGACCATCTGCCATATGCTTCGATTTGAAACTTAGGCTAACACAAATGTTAGATTTTGAACAAAGAAAAATATAGGATTAGAACAAGATGTCAAGAAGTCTAGGTTATGCTAGAAAACAGGCGATCATATCATTCTGAAGCACTATTCAAAATAAGATTGTATCATGCTCGAAGAGAAAACCATTAAAGCTAGATTCTTCAAGTAATAACGTAAAATTTTGTGAAGTCACAGCTAAGTACAGGAAGTGAGCCTTTAAAAACTCAAAAATCGCAATTCTTAAATGAAGGTCAGCAACATCCTTACTACATAATCACAACAACTAAAGACATACCATATATAGGAAGCAAGAAGGACGCTGTAAAAAAATTACTTACAAAAGAGAAAAAAAACCGAAACTAGTTTTTATCGGTAAAAAAAAGTATTAACTAAAACCAAATCAAGATTTGAAAAACAAATTACCTTGTGTTGAGCAACAAACTAGAGCTTGACGTCAAGATTCCAACTTCGGACTTCCTCGAACTCGAGTTCGAAACCAAAAATGGAAGGATAAGGAGATGAGCTAATTTTGAACACGAAAATCTCTTTGTTAAGTTTTTTGTTCTTTGGTGAATCTCTCTGATATCTGGATGGATGTTGATTAGAATCAAATCGCTCTTTTTATGACCAAATCATGGCTACCATTGGCCTCAGGAATTCAAAATTTGAATTCTTAGAAAGCCAAATCTAAGACAAACGAAAGGAATAATGATGAAGGGAAGAAAATTTCTTAAGAATCAACTTTTTCAGGTCGATTTGAAGAGGGTTGAGTGATTGACAGAGTCACAAAGCAAGAGACCACGAGAAATTAACATTTTTTGGCGGTCCCTAGTCGTTTTCGGCAGAGGCAATCGGAGATGAGAGTCTAGGAATGAAGGAGGGAGCAGTCGTCTTTTCTATAAAAAGTGAAAAAGAAGTTGAGATCTTGGAAAGTGAAGAATGGTAGCGTTGGAACGGGTTTCTGAGAAAAGGATTGAAAAGTCTTCGGTCTAATTTGGACCGTTTGATCGTTTGATCGGATGGTTGACAAAAATAAAGATTTTAAAATAATCCATGTGTTTGCCTTTGATCTAACTAAGTCCCTTAGATCGAAATAGAGGGTTGAGATTAAAGCTTAAGAAGCACAATCCATGTGCTCGCCTACGTGGCATGAGACGATTGGTTGAATATGAGAGACTTGGATTGCCAAGTTTGCTTAAATTAACCCATTTAAAAATGTAACCCTTTTATTTATTAAACAACTGTTGTAAATCATTTTGGTGGTTAAATGGATGATCATAACTTCTTAGTTAACTCTCTCCTTTATAAGTAGTAATGTTGTTGATAATGTGGTCAAATGGATGACCATAACTTTTAGGTTAATTTTATCCATTATTGGTAGTAATGTTGTTGATAATATGGTCAAATGGGTGACCATAACTCCTAGGTTTATTTCCTCCTTAATGGGTTGTAATTCTCAAGGTTTAATGTTATGTTTATGAAACCCTTTGGTATTCCTCAATGTAATCCTATGGGTGAAAGCATGCATTGTGTTCTTCTTTGTGAGTGTGAGCGTTGCATCTGATTCCGAAGCTTTAAACTGTGAACCATTGTGTGAATATGGAATCATTCCTTGTGTGAGGGCATTTGAACACTTTGGTTGAGCTTGAAGTTGCATTTGAAGCAAGTATTGTGAGCATGAGATTCTTTGATATTGGTGAGTGACAACTTGAATCTTTGAGTGCACATTTGATCTTTGCATAAGTAAATTGAGTCTTGTTGTATGCATTTATGTTTGAGTCTTGTGTAGCACTATTCGAGACACCCTTTTTGAACGGCTGAACTTGATTTTGCTTGAGGACAAGCAAAAGTTTAAGTTGGGGGTGTTGATGAGTCCACAAATTGGACTCATTTAGGGCTATACTTTAATAGAAATTGTGTCCTCAAATGCTTATTTTATCTCAATATCTGATGAAAACACTTAAGTTTCAGGTATTTAAAGTTTGAAGAAAAGCATCGACACTACTTAGCAAAAAGGAATGAAAAGACTAAAAAGAAAGAAGGAATGAAGGAATAAGGATCGCCGAGTCCACTTGGTGAGTCGCTGAAGGCTCTTACTTCACCTTTTGTTCCAGTGTGCTGAGCCCTAAAGGAAAGGATCAAGTTGGCGGAAAAAGGGAGCAGTCGGCGCATCGCCAAGAAGTTCTGCGAAGCAGTACCATGTCGCCCAATGACCCAAAGCATGACGATGCTAAAGGATGGTGCAAGACGGCGATGAACTACACCAAAAGGTGAATAGCCGAGTTGATTGGCGATTCTGACTAACGACGCTAAATGATTCGCTGCAGCACAAATCTGTAGAAATTATAAATACTAGTTAGAGTTGTAGTTTTAAGAGTCGAACTATTATTATAATTTTCATATAGAATAGTACTTTTTGATATTTTTTTCTTTGAGTTTGAGAGGGTTTTGAAAACTTGAAGAAGAAGAGGGTTTCATCTCCAAGGATTTGGACTTAGCTCTTTTGGATTCTTCTTTCTTGACCTGTAACAAGACATAAATCTTCATACCCATTTGAATGCAAGCTTATTTAGGTATAAATTTCTATCTCTTGATGTGTTGCTAAAAACCCCAATTCTTGGGGTGTGATTTAGCGAATATGGGTTAAGATAATTGTTGGGTCTTGCTTGCTGATAGTCTATTCATAGTTTAAATATGATTTTGTTTAGTGGTTGTGGATGAATTTAATGAATTTGTAGTTGCAATTACAAGTTTATTTATGTGTTTTCGGCTTGCTCGAGAGAGAGGTCATAAAACTAAGACCACTAGATTGATGGTTAGTGTGAGTGGGTTGACATGAGGTTCAACTCGAGAGAGTGAACCCTACTCCCATGTCCACACACTCAGCTCGAGAGAGTGAGTGGGTTAAGGCGTAGGCTGGTCTTCATGCGCCAAGTGGGTGTCCGAGAGGAATGCATTTGAAATGGGGTAAGTTGCTCGAGAGAGAGCTTATCCCTCTTAAAGTCTAGCATAGTCACAATTATGCTATGAATCTTCTATCGAAATCATGTACCCAATAATCTAGCTTAACTCGTATTCCCCTTACATCCCAAGGATCCCCTCTCAGTACTTAGAAACCCTTGTTTATTTTGCTGTTTTTAATTACTAGTGACAAAACCGTATTGTTAATTGACACCTTTGTGACCCCCCTTAATTTACAATGTTTTTAATCGTTAGTGTTTTTAGCTACGACTAGTTAGAACTAAATTTTATTTTTCTATTAATTCTCAAAACCACTCTCTTGGGAATGATCCCAACCCTTGGTTGGGTTGCTAAACTATTGTACGATCATAGACACTTGCATTGGAAGTTGTGTCTTGATTACGCAAACATCAGTGTCCTCCACCATATCAGAAAGTATCGACATCATACAACGCTGGAAGGTCGCTGGAGCATTACACAACCCAAATGGCATCCGTTTGAATGCGAAAGTCCCATAAGGGCAAGTGAAGGTGGTCTTCTCCTAGTCTTCCGAAGCTATAAAAATCTGATTGTAGCCCGAATAACCATCAAGGAAACAATACCAACCCTTTCCTGCAATTCGGTCCAACATTTGATCCATGAACGACATAGGAAAATGGTCCTTTTCAGTCCAAGCATTCAATCTCCGGTAGTCTATACAGACTCTCCATCCAGTCACGGGCTACATCAGAACAAACTCATTTCTCTCATTAGGTACCACAGTAATCCCACCTTTCATGGGCACACATTGAACATGACACACCTAATAACTATATGCAATGGGATAAATTACTCCAACTTCCAACCACTTGATGATTTCCTTCATAACTACCTCTTGCATAGGCAGATTTAGTCTTCTCTGGTGCTCTATACTAGGCTTGTGATCCGACATGAGCTGAATTTTATGAGAACAAATACTAGGAGGAATCCCAATAATGTCAGCAATAGTCCACCCAATAGCTCGCTTGAACCTCTTCAACACGAAAACCAATGCCTCAACTTGTGCCACATTTAAATCTGCCGCAATGATGATCGGTAAAGTACCATATTTCCCCAAGAATACATACCTCAAATATGATGGTAGAACCTTAAGCTCCAATTTTGGAGACTCTTCAACAGACAGTCTAGCAGGTGGAGAGTCGCGATTCTTCATATCTAACTCCAATATCTTTGGTTTTGAAAGGAATTCAAATCTATCAAGTGTGGCGACCAATTCATCATAGTCTTCAATACCATCACTCTCAAAGTTCATCATTACCGCTGCTAGTGAATCAACACCCAGTCTCTCTCCAATAGACACTTTAGAACCACTCTCTACAATATGCATCACCATGGATACCGATTTGAGCTCACTACTCTGCTTCATGGACCTACAGTTATTGAATGTTGCCTCTTCATTATTCAATCGAAACTTCATCTGCCCCTTCTCCATATCAACTAATGCACGCCTAGTGGCTAGGAATAGTCTCCCAAGGATAATGGAAACCTCAACGCCCACATCACAATTAAGTATCACAAAATCCGCCAAAAAGATAAAAGACTCCACTTTCACTAGTACATCTTGGAGCACACCAATGGGCTTTTTCACAGTTCTATCAGGCATAAGCAGTCGCATCGCAGTCGGTTTTGGATCCCCTAAACCTAACTTCTTATAAATAGACAATGGGATCAAATTGATACTAGCACCCAAATCGCACAACGCCTTTGCAAAATGTAGCAACCCAATGGTACAAGGGTTAGTGAAAGCACCAGGATCCTCTTTCTTCTGAACAAGGGACCTTGTAGCAATAGCACTACAGTGTTGCAACTTATCATCATCTTCAAAACTCACGGCTCATTTTTTAGTTACCAAGTCCTTCATAAACTTCGTATACCCATGCATTTTCTCCAAAGCTTCTATCAACGGCACATTGATGTAAAGTTGCTTCAACATACTAATAAACCTGTGGTATTTACCTTCTTCAGTCTTCTTCACTAACCTCTATGGGAAATGAGGTGGAGGTCTAGGCATGGGAACAACTTTCTGGGTTATCTCCATTTCTTTCTCTGTCGCATTCTCGGACTCTCCATTTACCTCAATCACATCATTATTTTTACTAGCCTGAACTTCCACCCCAGACGGTATACGTGGATCAATGGTTTGCTTACCCCCTCGAGTAGTGACTGCCATACAATGCCCATCATTCTTTGGATTCTGGATGGTGTTTCTAGAAAGTGTGCCAGGTTGACGTGGGTTTACTGTAGTGGACAACTGAGTGATCTGCTACTCGAGATGCTTGATCGACACTGCATGGGCATCAACTTTTTAACCAATACCAGACAAGTCATTTCGCATCTCCTTTATGTTCTCATCAGTCACATCAAACCTCTTCATCATCTTCTGTATCATATCCACAATACGTGACATATTACCTCCAGCTTCCTTATTACCAGATTCCCAATTTTGAGGAGGAACATAAGGTCCAACCCGATCGTTTCTGTTGCCATTGTTGTTCCGATTGTAGTTGTTATCACGTTTTTAGTTCCCATCCTAGACATATTGACCATCTCGGTTGTAGTTGCCATCATTCTGACCTTGGTTTCCTTGCCCTTGGCACCAATTCTCTGAGTTGGAACCTTGGGCGTTGGCTCAGAAATCCCCCGTCCGATCATGTACCATATAAGCATCCTTTTCGTAGTAATATTCCTCCTCTGGTGGTGGTGGAGTCTTGGTCAAGTAATTGACCGCATTTACATTTTCGGCACTTTCGCTCACATGCTTCAGGACCAACCCCAGTTCTGTCCTCATCTGAGCCATTTCCTCACGAATATCATCAGCAAATTGGTTAGTTGTAGCTTGGACTGCAAATGTGTTTCTCCCAGTATCTGACTTTCTAGTGCTCCACGCTTTATTGTTTCAGGAAATCTTCTCCTGTTTCTCTGCAATCTGCTCAAAAGTGCACTCACCATATGAACCTCCAGCGATAGTATCAAGCACCGCCTTACTATTGTCATCCTAGCCTCAATAGAAATATTCCTTCAGCGATTCATCATCAATACAGTGATTTGGGACACCTCTTATGAAAGAAGTGAACCTGTCCTAATAACTACTCACAGACTCTCCAGGTAGTGTTACGAAGTTATTGAGTTTATCTTTGTGGTTGAGCTTCTTTGACACAGGGAAGAATCTTAACAGGAACACCTCAGTTAATTGGTCCCATGTATAGATTGAGTTATAACGGAGCTCAGTAAACTACACAGCAACATCGCCGATCAATGATAGAGAGAATAGTTGCAATTCAATGACATCCATGTCCAAGTTCGATCGACCCACACAACTTTCGCAAAAACTCCTCAGCATGGCTACATGAGCGTGTGGATCCTCTGATGCCAAACCAATAAACCAACCCCTTGCTGTAAGCATCTGTATCAAACTGCTAGTCACCACAAATGTATGCCCCGGAGGTAAAGGTGGTAGAACAAGAGCTCCGTCAAATTCAGCAGCATTAAAGTTGCCCATATAGTTATTACGCAGTCTTAGTCCTGGTGGGTCCTGTACCCTCACTGTACTCTTAGTAGATTTTCAGCTTGAACCTGATTATTCTCATCACCAACCCTCAGAGGCTGCAAGCCAACTTCATCACCTAAATTTCCTCTAAAAGGATTGATTGGGACTCCTTGGTTATTCATTTTTTGCAAAAATCTGTTCAATTTTGGATCATAAGGATTAAGTGGTTCACCTTGGCTGCGTGTACTTGGCACACACTAGAGTAGGAACCTGAGAGAAACAAAAACAAAAGAAAGAGTAAAATTAGGAAATATTTGACTAAAGTTCAACAATCTAGTTAAACTTAATCTAAAAGCTTTATTCCCCAGCGGTGGCGCCAAAATTTGATACCCTCAAATTACACCTCCCTAAAGGAGCGTAAGTGATTGTTATCAAGTAAAGAACCCAACTTGGAGGTTGGGGTCGATCCCACGAGGAATATGGTTGTCACGCCCCGAGCCTACACCCCGGACGTGACCGGCACTTGAAGACCATCGCTGGCCCCCAAGCGAACCCTTGGCCTGACTTTCTTAACTCAGCGAAAACTTAACTCAATAGAATAACTCAATGCAATGAAAGGTTATAAAACAACTCAACTGAAAGTAATTTGCCAACAAGGCATCTCGAGTCTCAAAATAGGATATTTAAATATATACATGCATGAGAGACTCCAAACTAATCGATCGATCGTCTAATCTGTCTGAAGCCTCTAAATCTCGAGATGGATGTTGGGACAGACCCCGCAACATCCTAATAAAACAAAACTAAGAACACAAAATAATGGAGTCCTCCGGAATGCAAGGAGGCTCACCACTGACTCTGGAGTGCTCAGCTGGATCAACGACGCGTGCGATCTTTGATCCGGTACACAGTATCTGCATCATAAGGCGATGCAGCCAACCGCATCGATACATGGAAGGTACAAGTATGCGGTGGAAAACTAAGCAACATAGGCTAGAAGGAAATTTGGAAGAAATCAAAAGTTTACCTTGTTCAACTCTCCTCAACCTGTATGACTTCTTTCTTTATAAGGCAATTTACACCAAGTGTGTTATAAAGAAAGATCGCTTAAAACATGCTATAAACTCGTGTGTATACAAAGATACAATAAGCTGAGATGTATATAGAAATACAATTGAACTGATGTATATAAAATACAATAATTTTCGTGTATAAAAATACAATAAGCTGTTTGGGAGTTTCTCAACCGACAACCATCACATAAGAGCTAAAGTGATGATACTGATCAACCTCACTTGCTAGAGCATCCTATACCCGACCAAAGGTATAAGACAAGCGCCTAATGGATCCACTAGTCTAATATGAAAAGGATTCATCTAAAGAGTATGATCCTTTTCTACCCATGGTGGCTAACATGGTTCTACATGGGGTGTGGGTTCTTTGAACGCTCCCCCAATTCGGTGCTCGATACTACTCCCAAAAATGTACTGGCTCTTATGTTTTTAAATTTCTTCCTGCTGACATGAGATAATTACTCACTTGACTTCTAACTAACTCTCCTTGAATTGGAATTTTGGATTCAAGGTGTTTGCTCACATGTTATGGATGAGTTCTTGACTTTTAGAAGTACCTTGGAGTGTTGGAAACAACTAGGAAACATAGGTATACTACCTAGGAACAAAAATAAAATAAAATGGGGAATTAAGGTAACGGGAAGGATTGGCGTCCTTGGCGCTCTAAGAGGCGCAGGGCGCCAACCATCAACTTCAAACGGATGGCCGCCTTCAAGGCTGCTGGGCACTCTGATTCTCGCCAGTTGCACTTTTCCCGAAAAAACCCGACTTTTCTCCCTCTTTTCTTCAACTCTAAACCACCCTTACTTCAATAGATTTAACCCCAAACACTAAGGATCATCAATCTCTCAACATACAATAAATTACAACTCAAATACACAACCCAATCATGTCCCACAACCAACAATAACTTCAATAACACAACTAACAACATCAACAACAACTAACAACTTCAACAACTTCAACAACTTCAACACAAATCCAATATTTTCTCAAATCATAAAAGAAATGAGCTTGATGTGTGGGGGAAAGGATCAAACCACACAAAGAACTCACATACCTTGATAGGGATCACCCCCGACGAAAATCCACGACGGAAACTTGTTGATCTCTTTTCTCCTCTTCTTCTCCTCTTCTTCTCTTCTTCTTCTCTTCTTCTTCTCTCAAGAACCCTAACTCTTTCTCTTTTAAAATAGGATAAAATGATCCAAAATCAGCCTAACACACACATATAACCTCAAAAGAAATGGCTAGGGAAAAGACCAAAATGCCCTTAAAATTTCCGGACGGATTCCCTGCCAACTGCCCAACTTTCAATGGCCATAACTCGCTCATACGAACTCGAAATCGATCAATCTCAGTGGCGTTGGAAAGATCATTCCACAAGCTTCGCAACCATAACTGGAACTACTCCTAACTCATCCTGATCTAGGAGTTACGACTGCTCAAAGTTGGCAAAAAAAAATCACTGATTTCCACACTTAGCCAAATTTTCCAGATTCTGTAATTTTTCCAAAAATGGCTACTTCCAATTTCAAGCTTCTTCATAGCTATTTCAAATTGTCGGATGTTACAATATCTCCCCCTTGGGAACATTCGTCCTCGAATGAGGTGATTCTTACTAATCTAAGGGTGCAACAACATCTCAAACAACAAACAAGCAACTATGCAACAACAACAACAATATGCCCACTATAATTTAAAGAGCACTAAGAAGGAAATTAATACCTTGATCTGCGGATTCAAAGAGATATGGATATCTCTTCTTCATGTCTTCTTCGGCTTCCCAAGTAGCTTCCTCAACAAATTGGTTCCTCCAAAGGACCTTGACTGAGGCTACATCCTTTGTTCTCAACCTTCGAACTTGCCGATCTAAAATTTGAACAGGAATCTCCTCATAAGATAAGTTATCCTTGATCTTGATACTTTCAGTCGGTAGGATCAATGAAGGATTGCCTATGCACTTCTTCAACATGGAGATATGAAATACCGGATGGACCGCTGCTAGCTCCTGTGGTAGCTCCAACTCATAAGCTACATTGCCAACTTTCTTGACTATCCGATAAGGTCCAATATATCGGGGGTTAAGTTTCCCTTTCTTACCAAACCTCATAACCCCCTTCATGGGTGAAACCTTCAAATATACCCAATCATCTACTTCAAACTCTAACGCCCTTCTCCTAACATCAGTGTAGGATTTCTGACGACTCTGTGCCGTTTTCAACCTCTTTTGAATCACTTTCACCTTCTCCATAGCTTGGTGAACTAAATCTGGTCCTATCAACTGTGCTTCACCCACTTCAAACCATCCAATAGGAGATCTACATCTTCTCCCATAAAAAGCTTCATATGGAACCATCTGGATGCTAGAGTGATAATTGTTGTTGTAGGCAAACTCAATGAGAGGTAGGTGATCATCCCAATTACCTTTGAAATCGATCACACAAGCTCTCAACATATCTTCTAAAGTCTGAATAGTGCGCTCTGCTTGCCCATCAGTCTGAGGATGAAAGGCAGTACTTAAGTTCATATTTGAACCCAAGCCTTTCTGAAAAGATTTCTAGAACTGTGCAGTAAACTGTGCACCTCTATCTGAAATAATGGAGATTGGGACTCCATGAAGTCTCACTATCTCTCGAATATACAACTTGGCATAATCTTCTGCTGAAAGGGTAGTCTTTACCGGTAGAAAATGAGCTGACTTTGTCATTCTGTCGACAATCACCCAAATAGAATCATGCTGTCTGCGAGACCTTGGCAACCCTGTGATGAAATCTATATTGATCATCTCCCACTTCCACTCTGGAAGTTCTATCCTCTGAGCCAAACCACCGGACCTTTGGTGTTCAACTTTCACTTGTTGGCAATTTGGACACTTAGCAACAAACTCAGCAATGCCCTTCTTCATGCCGTTCCACCAATAAACTTCATGCAAATCACGATACATCTTGGTGGAACCCGAATGAATAGAATATCTGGAGCTGTGAGCTTCCGCCATAATCCTCTTTTGGAGTCCATCTACCATAGGTACGCACAATCTACCTTGAAATCTCAAAACACCATCTCCCCCTTGTTCAAAAGCTAATACTCTTTGCTTTTGTACATTTGCCTTCAACTCAAGCAAAATGGGATCTTGATCTTGCTTCTCTTTCACTTCTGACATTAATGATGACTCGGCCCTGCTCGTCATTGCTATTCCTCCTTTTGCGGAATTTGTAAATCTGACTCCCAGGCATGCCAATCTGTGCACATCTTTTGCTAACTCTCTCCTTCCTTCTTCAATATGGGCAGTGCTACCCATAGACAACCTGCTCAAAGAATCAGCAACAACATTAGCCTTACCTGGGTGGTAAAGAATACTCAGGTCATAATCCTTGAGTAACTCTAACCACCTCCTCTGTCTGAGATTAAGCTCCCTCTGAGTAAGCACATATTGAAGGCTCTTGTGATCAGTGAATATGTCGACATGCACACCATACAAGTAATGACGCCATATCTTCAAAGCAAATACTACGGCAGCTAGCTCTAAATCATGGGTTGTGTAGTTCTTCTCATGAACCTTCAACTGTCTGGAGGCATAAGCTATAACTTTGCCATTCTGCATTAAGACACAACCCAAACCAACTCTAGATGCATCACAATACACCACAAAACCTTGAGTACCTTCTGGTAGCATCAAAACTGGAGCTGTAATCAATCTCTTTTTCAATTCCTGAAAGCTTTTCTCACAAGCTTCAGACCATTGAAATTTCACCGTCTTCTGAGTCAACTTTGTCAAAGGAGATGCAATAGTCGAGAACCCTTCAACAAACCTTCTATAATAGCCAGCCAAACCCAAGAAACTCCTAATTTCAGTTGGAGATGTGGGTCTAGGCCAATTCTGCACTGCCTCAATTTTTCGAGTATCAACTTTAATTCCATCACCGGACACAATGTGGCCTAGGAATGCCATAGACTTAAGCCAAAACTCACATTTAGAGAACTTGGCATACAACTCTTTATCTTTCAAAGTTTGAAGAACTATTCTGAGATGGCTAGCATGATCTTCTTCATTCCTTGAATAGATTAGTATGTCATCAATAAAGACAATAACAAACATATCTAAATAAGGTTTGAAGACTCTATTCATCAAGTCCATAAAAGCTGTCGGTGCATTGGTCAAACCAAAGGACATGACTAAAAACTCATAATGACCATACACAGTTACGAAAGTCATCTTTGGGATATCACATTCCCTTACCCTTAATCGATGATAGCTTTGATCGGAGGTCAATCTTTGAAAAACAAGTGGCACTCCAAGGTGATCAAAAGATCATCAATCCTCGGAAGAGGTACTTGTTCTTGATGGTAACCTTATTCAATGGCGGTAGTCTATACACATTCTAAGGGAACCATCTTTCTTTCTCACAAACAAGACCGGAGCTCCCAAGGAGACACTTGTCGAATGAAACCCTTATCTAGGAGATCTTTCAACCGCTTCTTTCAACTCTTTCAACTCACTTGGTGCCATTCTATATGGCGGAATAGAGATAGGACGAGTATCTGGAATGAGATCTATGCCGAAATCTATTTCTCTCTCAGGAGGAATTCCGGGTAGATCATCAGGAAAAACTTCTGGAAACTCTCTTACTATAGGAATCGATCGAAATGAGGTATCTCAACACTAGAGTCATGAACTCGGACTAAGTGATAGATACAACCCTTCGAAACTAACTTTTTCGCCTTAAGGTACGAAATGAAATGACCCTTAGGCACTACTGAACTACTACTCCACTCTAAGACTGGCTCATTCGAAGCGAAACTTGACCACTCGAGTTCTACAGTCTATCGATGCATAACAAGCATGAAGCCAATCCATACCTAGAATGACATCGAAATCTATCATGTCTAACTCAACCAAATCAGCCATGGTGCTCTTGTGACTGATGGAAACAGGACAATCACGATAGACTCTTTCTGCTAGAATAGATTCCCCAACAGGTGTAGAAACACAAAAGGGTTCACAAAGTCTTTCAGGAAGAACCTCAAACTTATTTGCAACATAAGGAGTTACAAAAGATAAACTTGCTCCTGGGTCTAGCAAAGCATACACATCAAAAGCAAAGACTTTGATCATACCAGTGACAACATTTGGAGAATTCTCTTGCTCATGGCGACTGGTGATTGCATAAAGGCGGTTTGCTCCTCCACTAGTACTAGAAGTAGCTCCTCTAGGTGTCGTCCTGTCTGGGGGGACAACTAAAGAAGACTGTGCTTTATTTCCCCCATTACCCTGCCTATTCTTTGGACACTCTTGCATGAAATGTCCATTCTAACCACACTTGAAACAACCAATGGAGTCCTCTTGACAAATACCTGAGTGGTTCCTACCACACTTGGCGCAGGCAGGAGGCTTACTACTCCCTTGCGCCACACTACCCAAAGATTGTGCTGGTCTAGCCCTGAAGTCCTTTGAATTCTGAACATTAAATTCACCTTTATATCTGGGTGCAGGTGCTCTAGCAGATGATGGAGCAGGTCCCTTTTGCCTTTGCTGAAAGGAGGAACGGTTTGAATTACCTCTCTGCTGCCCGGACTCGTTCCCGGTCTTTGCTCTCTTATTTCTAAACTCTTCTCTGTCCCTCAGCTTCTCTTCCTCAACCTGCTGCACATAAACCATCAACCTTGATATGTCCATGTCCCCGATAAGCATTGCAGCCCTACCTTCCTTGCTCGACAACCGAGACAGCCCAGCAACAAACAAGCTCATTCTATTCCTCATGTCCGCAACCATCTCCGGAGCATAGCGGGATAATTGTGTGAACTTGTACTCGCATGAACACTCAAAGAATCTCGCTTAAGTGTGAGGAACTCATGTACCTTGGCCTCTCTCAACTCTCGAGGAAAGAAATGCCCCAAGAAAGCTTCCTCAAACCGCCCAACTCGCGGTGGTGCATTCTCACTCTACTTCTTGTCCATGGTCAAACCAAGTTCTAGCAACATCCTTCAATTGATATGCGATTAGTTCAACCGCCAATATCTGCTACATGCATCACATCAAAAATCTTCTTCAACTCCTCAATGAAGTTCTCTGGATCCTCAGTAGTACTTGAACCCATGAAACTCAGAGGATTCATCCCCAAGAACTCACAAATCCTTGAAGTGTCAGCTCCTTCATGTCGAGCTCCTCTTTGCTGACCAATTTGATTAGTAACAGCTTGACTCAGAATTCTAATTGCCTCTCTAAACTCGGCAATAGAAACTTCCCCTTGATCTTGCACTCCCGGGGCATAAGGTAACTCTTGCTCATCAACATAACGTCTAGGAAGACGCCCTCTACCAACTCTTCGTGGAGACATGATTATCTGAAAACACGCGCAAACGCGGATTAGAAAGAAACGTTTTAGAGGTCAACTCTAACGCATGAAATGAGTGTGAAAGAAATGAGAAATCTTCTTAAATGTTGCAGCCTCCCAATTATAGATGTGGCGCGCTTCACACCGATAACTAGGACTCTACAGACACGGCTTCATAGACTCGCAGGACTCTTGAACTCGTGGCTCGACGATTAAGTTTGTCACGCCCGAGCCTACACCCCGGACGTGGCCGGCACTGAAGACTATCGGCCCCTGCGAACCCTTGGCCCGGCTTTCTTAACTCGGCGAAACTTAACTCAACAGGATAACTCAATGCAATGAAAGGTTATAAAACAACTCAACTGAAAGTAATTTGCCAACAAGGCATCTCGAGTCTCAAAATAGGATATTTAAATATATACATGCATGAGAGACTCCAAACTAACTGACTGACTGTCTAACTGTCTATGAAGCCTCTAAATACTGAGATGGATGTTGGGACAGACCCCGCAACATCCTAATAAAACAAAAACTAAGAACACAAAATAATTGAGTCCTCCGGAATGCAAGGAGGCTCACCACTGACTCTGGAGTGCTCAGCTGGATCAACGACGTGCGATCTCGATCCGGAGTGATATCTGCATCATAAGGCGATGCAGCCAACCGCATCGAGACATGGAAGGTACAAGTATGCGGTGGAAAACTAAGCAACATAGGCTAGAAGGAAATTTGGAAGAAACTGAAAAGTTTACCTTGTTCAACTCAACTCAACCTGACTGACTTCTTTCAATATAAGGCAATTTAAAACAAGTGTGATATAAAGAAAGACTGTTTAAAACATGCTATAAACTCTGTGTGTATACAAGGATACAATAAGCCTGAGATGTATATAGAAATACAATTGAACTGATGTATATAAAATACAATAATTTTCGTGTATAAAAATACAATAATCACATGGGAGTTTCTCTAACCGATAACCATCACATAAGAGCTAAAGTGATGATCTGATCAACCTCACGCTTGCTAGAGCATCCTATACCCGGCCAAAGGTATAAGACCTGAACTGCCTAATGGATCCACTAGTCTAATATGAAAAGGATTCATCTAAAGAGTATGATCCTTTTCTACCCATGGTGGCTAACATGGTTCTATGGGGGCTGTGGGTTCTTTAAACGCTCCCAATCTTGCTCGATACTACTCCCAAAAATGTACTGCTCTTATGTTTTTAAATTTCTTCCTGCGACATGAGATAATTACTCAAAAAACTATCAGAAGGCTCTTTGGAAATTTCGCCTAACCTTGTTTAAATGTAAAGACATTTCTTTAAAACTTCTTTGGGAATACATAGTTCCCTAATAACTTTGAGAAAATGAACTCAACTTGAAACTTGAGACTCTTTACTTAGCTTGAAACTCTAAGCTCTTTGCTTGACTTGACACTTGAGTCTAAAAATAAAGTTAAAACGTTCAATAAAGACTCTTGAACAACTTTACAACTAGCTTGACTTGCTTAACTTCTAAGCTTAACTCTTAATTTCTAACTTCACTTGACTTCTAACTAACTCTCCTTGAATTGGAATTTTGGATTCAAGGTGTTTTCTCACATGTTATGGATGAGTTCTTGACTTTTAGAACTACCTTGGAGTGTTGGAAACAACTAGGAAACATAGGTATACTACCTAGGAACAAAAATAAAATAAAATGGGGAATTAAGGTAACGGGAAGGATTGGCGTCCTTGGCGCTCTAAGAGGCGCGGGGCGCCAGCCCTCAACTTCAAACGGGACTGCTGGCCAGCTTCAAAGGGGGCTGCTGGGCACTCTGCATTCTGCCCAGTTGCCAGCCCTTTCCCCAGAAAAAAACCCGACTTTTCTCCCTCTTTTCTTCAACTCTAAACCACCCTTACTTCAATAGATTTAACCCCAAACACTAAGGATCATCAATCTCTCAACATACAATAAATTACAACTCAAATACACAACCCAATCATGTCCCACAACCAACAATAACTTCAACAACACAACTAACAACATCAACAACAACTAACAACTTCAACACAAATCCAATATTTTCTCAAATCATAAAAGAAATGAGCTTGATGTGTGGGGGAAAGGATCAAACCACACAAAGAACTCACATACCTTGATAGGGATCACCCCCGACGAAAATCCACGACGGAAACTTGTTGATCTCCTTTCTCCTCTTCTTCTCTTCTTCTTCTCTTCTTCTTCTCTCAAGAACCCTAACTCTTTCTCTTTTAAAATAGGATAAAATGATCCAAAATCAGCCTAACACACACATATAACCTCAAAAGAAATGGCTAGGGAAAAGACCAAAATGCCCTTAAAATTTCCGGACGGATTCCCTGCCAACTACCCAACTTTCAATGGCCATAACTCGCTCATACGAACTCGAAATCGAGCAATCTCAGTGGCGTTGGAAAGATCATTCCACAAGCTTCGCAACCATAACTAGAACTACTCCTAACTCATCCTGATCTAGGAGTTACGACTGCTCAAAGTTGGCCAAAAAAAATCACTGATTTCCACACTTAGCCAAATTTTCCAGATTCTGTAATTTTTCCAAAAATGGCTACTTCCAATTTCAAGCTTCTTCATAGCTATTTCAAATTGTCGGATGTTACAATGGTCTAGACTTAAATTCAGCTTATGATTATATTCGTTTGTCAACTTATTTCCAAAACAAGTAATTAAAGGGGGGATTTGTGAAATAAATTCTGAAAGTTATGTGAACAATTAGCAAGCAAGGTTCAAACTTTTGTTGTTATCAAGATGAGAGAAAAACTAGGGTGTACTTGTTCCCTATAAGCTCATAAAGCGGTAATCCTAGTAATAGTAATCCTTTCCTAGTGTATTAAGTGTAAAGTGATAAGTTAGGTATCTCTAATTCCTTGGTCCGACAGCTAGAGAATTTCACCCCGCACCTTGGTCCGACTACGTGTATATAATTTAGTAACCCTTATCGTTACCTCATATTAGACATCACATCGATGTATGGCTTAGTTTTCACCCTCGCACCAACCGTCATTAGACTATTAGATAGTATCACACTAAATCTATGTTGATAATTCTTTTCTTATTAACTACCTCCTTGGTCCAGCAAGTAGCAACAAGGCGAGTTCTAACATTTGCAACCGCTAAAAAGACTTCTAAACGAAAGAATTATCAGTGCATACAATAATACTATTCAGGAATTACTTAGTTACTATTCACGCTTTGTTAATCGCTCATGGTTCCCACAACCCTAGTTGTGGATTTAGTTACCCATAGTAGCCAGAACACAATTCATATTTTAAATAAAAGGAATCATGAACTTACGTAATGAGAAGAATAAACCCAGAATCTCAACTTGAATTTCAAAGTAAAAATCTTCAAAACCAACTTAGGAAATCAAGAATTGCTAAGGTTGCAAGTTAATCTCCAAAGCCAAAAACTAGAACTTAAATAATAAAGTCTAACCCGCAAAAACGAGGTTTACATTCCCTATATATAGAAAAACAGTCCAACTAAAAAGGAAACGAAATAAGGAAATAAAGTTTGTGGATGCGGTTGTCATTGAAGAGAATGACCTACGAACCATGGATTGACCTACGGTCTGTGGGTCCCTTACGTGGCTCAGAACTTAGGCAAATTTTCCAACTTAAAAAATCTTCATCTCTGATGCGATCGATGGATCAACAGTACGAACCGTGGTTCAATCCACGATCTGTGGATCCTCCTCCATAGCTCCATACTTAGAATCTTCAGATCAGGTATTGGAACATCTTTTCTGAATCATTTGACGGACTTGTAGTACTATCCGTAGACCGAACTATGGTTCATGAATCCTAGTCGTGGTTCCACACTTAGTCAAGAATTCCCTAATTTTATCTCCAAGCTTTGCCCATCATCTATGCCCTTCACCTACGGACCGTGAATGGACCTACGGTCCGTAGGTCACGTCAGTAGGTGGCTTTTTCTGCAACATTCCTTCAATTGTCTCCTAACTCTCACGTCCAAACTTATTTCCTGCAAACAAGATAAAAACACATTAATACCACTACAAAATGGCTCTAGACACACACAACTGTTAAGTGAAATGTATTAAAAATACCGTAAACTCATAGTATATGAGCATGTTTTTTTGGTAAAGAAAGAGAACGAGAAAATACTAATAATCGAAACGGTTCACAGTGAATTTAGTGTACAGTGAAAAAAAGACTCAATAGATAGTACTCTTTCAAATTCTACATCTTGAGTTCAATGGGAGGAAGACCACCACATCACAATCGAAGCATAGATATGACATACATATGTCTATGATAGCTATTTATTTGAACATTGCTCTTGACAAGTGTAAGAATAAAGCTTATAATGGTTGTCAAGCTCCTTCTATTTTGTCATATTCACCCCACACATGTTCAGAGTGGTCTGTAATAAGACACTTCCTCCTCCACATCAAGGATTCTCAGGTATCTAGTCATGAGGATCCCAAAGTTGTACTTGAGACCCTTATGCAGCCTGATCTTCTTCGTCGTGGACCTTAATTATACCGACCCATATCGTCGTGATTGGCACCAACACTAACTCTCCGGTGGGAGAACCATTACTACAGCCCAAATAAACAACTTAACAAAAACTAGAACATTTAAAGATACGGAAGCAGGTTTAAATGACTAATGAAATATAGAGTTCCCATATATTCCAGAGATTCAATAAACAACTAAAAAAACTATTGCAGAAAACAACTCCTAAAACTTGGAAGTCATTGTACAAAAATTCAATAAACCAATAAATCTAAGGAAAGGGGGTGCAACCCCTAAACTAACATAAGCAAAGTCTAACTAAACAGCCTGGGTCCAAAAAGAGTGGACTAAACAAGGAAGGATCCATGGCAGCTTGGATGACCTGGTTCACCCTTGAATGCGGTCTTTGATCAATGATCCCCTAGCTAAGGTCTATCAGTAGCTGCCTGAAGATACCATGTACTTAACAAAGAACGAGCAAGTGCAGTATTAGTACATAACCATGGTGTACTGGTAGGATCATGTGGCCACCCTAGTAAGCGAAACATAGCAAAGAAAAAAGAACACATTTAACACACACACACACACACACACATATATATATAATACGCAGATCAATTATCATTTCAAGAGTAACATACAGTTCCCAATATCAATGACAATTAGACGTGAATGTATAATCACAGTGTTCCTCTCATGGAACCCACACCCAAACTGTTGGTATGTCAGAACGTGACACCCGATCCAATATGCATGTGTCAGAACATGATACCCGATCCAATATATGTGTTGGAACATGACACCCGATTCGGTCAGCACAACCACAATCACAATCACACCCATAATGAACAATGCTCATCGTCATACAATCAAGTAATGGGTTTATGGCATACAATTGTTCATATGCATATACTTATTTGCATTATATTGGGTTTACATTCCTTATTCTCATACATGAATGAATACCACAAAGAAATTAACCAACATATATCACACAAATAGGAAATCAAATCATCACCTACCTCAAAACCAAGCTCAAATCCTTCTAAGACAATTGAGCCTTCCCTTTTCGGATTCTTTATGCTTGTTCTTGGTCTAAACACAAGTTCGTTATGCAAGGATCAATAAACAAGGCTTAATTTACCCAGATAATAATCAACTATTAATCCTAGGCCAAACACAGATCCTAAGGTTCAATTAGGGCTTTTTCCACCATCAACTTTAGGCGAAAATCCTCCCCCAATGATAATTACCCAAGATTCTAAGTTCTACATATCAAAAAATGGATTAGGGGAGTAATAATCTTACCTTTTGCGCTAGAAGTTGTGGGAATCTATCAAGAAATAGCCCCAGGTCATCTCTTAGCTCTCAAGAACGAAGGTTTGCATAAAATAACAATTTTGGGGTTTTTCCCCAACTTAAGTCGCGATTGTCCTGCCACAGTGGCCCCGCCCTAGCAGAACTAACCCCACCCCAATGGGTTGCACAGAGATAGAAAGTCATAATTTGAGTTCCAAGCTCCCTTTTCGCAACACACCTTCAACCTTTCACATTCACAAACTACCCTTTCATGCTAAGATAGTTTTGGGAGTTCTACTTGCCCGAATTCAATTCTGTAAAGCCGTATAGGCTCTTTAAGGTCTTAGCTATCCACTCAGGTGATCAAATTCATAGTTAAATCCCACATTCATTACCTGATTTCCCTATACCTCACCTGACTCAGATTTCATCCACATATGGACTAGGCTATGATTTTCCAAGTCACTACTCAAAAGATTTCTGGCCCAAATTCTTTCCCCATTGGCTTTTCTATAACGACAGAAACAGGTCATTACATTAACAAAATGCCCCTATATTAATGTCGTTGTCTTTTATAAGAGCATATATTATATGTATCTAGTCATAGAGATGTGTGTCCAAGGGATGAGACAACTGCAACCATTCATCATCCAAACTCTGGTATCTCTGCTCAAGTGTGTGAAATTGAAGGTATGATTGATAAGTTCTCATAAGCTAGTGATGTGTCCCCATAAGCTAGTGATGGTCCCACCTTCAATCAGACATTAGGCCGTATAAGGTGTGGCATATAGCTTTATACAGAGGTTGTATGTACATCTACTACAGTGGTATGAGATCAACAATTGGTGTGTGTGGAACCCATTTAGGGTTGTATTTAAAACATTTTTTGCCCTTGTACCCAATCCAGCTCAGGCCAAACCTTTAATCAGGGATATGAGGGGCTAGTATTGACAGGGCTTCTTCTGAACTTTGTCTCGTACATGACCTCTTTCGGCTTTTGCTGGTTGAACCAACCTTGCGCTTGCCTTTATTTTCCCTTGATGTCATAGTACATGTTACACACATAATCATCACTATCAGTTGGAATTTGGCTTAGCAAAATTAAGTTCTAAAGGGGTAAGGATGACCCCACACTTAATTTGCTCGCATGGTTATACTAGGGTCTACATTTAGGTACTCAAACTTCCCCTACTAACTAAGATTATCGACAAGATATTACCCTCAAAGCATGTTAGGTTCACTAAGCACAAAAACTCTAAGCACTTTCACTTTGGACAATTTTGAGTCAACACTTGTGCAGTGCTAGGTCCGTTTCACATTTGATTTTGCAAGCTACCAGATCATATTTAAGCATGTAGTTTCAGTTCAAACAAAAACCCAACAATTTAAGTACTACAATGCATACTCAAGACCTAAGGCTTCCAGGTTTCACATATTTCATGCATTTTCAAGCATAATGCTTCCACACTACGAGTCATGAAGTTTGTTAAATCTGACCCATTTTATTTCAAGGACATGGACATACCGATTTCACATTATGATTTCCAACCTAGGTCAAAAGAGGCAAAAGGATTGAATGAAATATGTATCAAACAACTAAGTATGTAACTATAAGTCAAGTGCAAACACACCTTGATGTTTGATGTAGTGAAATAACAAAGAAAAGTTGTGAATTTGGAGATGTGCTACGCAAATTTTTGGAGACAAAATAGAGAGGAACAATGAGAAAGTATGGAGAAATATGGGTCTAGGTCTTTGTTTTTTGAAATACGGGATATTTCACTATGTTGAGAAGTACATGTATATGTACAATCACTAGATGTACTATCAAAGGTAAGTAAATATCCTACACATCTCTTCCATGATTTAGTTAGCTATATGAGGATACAATATTATGTAAGACTCCCCCTCAAGTTGGAACAAAGATATTGATCATGCTTATCTTGCTACATAAATAATTAACTCGAGCTCTATTCAGTGCCTTTGTGAACAAAATAACTAGTTTCTCTCTGGTCTTTACATTGCCAGTGGAAATCAAGTTATCGTGAATCTTTTTGTTTTATGTTTAAAAAGAAATAAAGACTTTATTTTCGAAAAAATCAATTTCACTCAAATTTTAAAGAAAAATCATTTTTTATAAAGAGTCTCCACTTAATTTTTGAAAGAAATTAAGAAAACTTATAATTTTTTTCAAAAGATTTTAAAACGTAGAAAAATCATTTGAAATTCAAAGGGGGTTCAGGGTTCAATTTACACTTTGAGAAGGTGTTAGGCCCTCGAAATGTCCGTTAACGTGCGGTTGACCTACGATTTGACTAATTTTGAAAATTAAGTAAGTAAAGGAAATCGATTTTATTTGAAAAGAAATAAGCTAAAACGAGGTTTTAAGGAAAATAACTCATATATTGACAAGACAACTAATAAATAAAAATAAGTAATAAATAAAATGTAAATATTTCAATTAAACATAAAGGAAGGAATGCCTATCCTTTGGGAATTTAATTGAATTAAACCAAATCAAACAAAATGTTTGTCAATACAATAAACAAATAAATAAAAACAAAGGAAAGAAATGTTAAATTTGGGCTTTTTGCCCAAATTAAAAATTGGGCTTGCCAACACCTTTTGTCCTTGTCCTATTATCTAAAGTTTGTCAAAAAGTGATGGGTTTTGGCCCATCTCATTCAAGATCTGCCGTTGGAAATTTTTTGGGTCCTTTTGGCCCATTTTCGCCTGAGCCTGCTAGAACAAAAAAAGAAGAGATTTGGCTTTGACCCCTCTTTGCCTTTGAAAACCTATATATACACCAAGTATATATTTTTGCATATGGGCTGTATTTAAGTTGTATATCAGCCTTATTTGTTCGACATCCTGTATGTTTGCTTCTTTTTTGTATTTCAATTTTTTGGGCTTATATATCATTATATAATAAGTTTATACATGCAGTATATCGATGTATACACGCTATATCTCAGCCTATTTTTAGCTTTTCAAATTTTTTCGAGGGGCTGACACGAGAGGAATAAAATGACTTCAGGCCTTTATGGCCCATTTCAAAATCCAAAGGAGAAAGGAATCTCCAAGGAACTATAAGCACAATATCATGAATTAAAGTCAAAAGAGACATAGAAATTACTCAAGGAAGCGAAGGTAAAACATACAATATTAAGCTAACCTTGTTGAAAATCCACAACCATGAATCGAGAAAATCAACAGAGATAGCCAGGAACAAAAGGAAACATTGAGGAAGACAGAACAATATAGCCAACACATTCTAATTATAAACCATATGAACATCCAAACTATTTCTAACAAATGAGACAGAGACTCAACCAACTTTAGAGAATAAAAAATGAATCACTGACTCCAAATACCAGCCTATGATACCAAGAAAACTTCATTGATACTTGAGAACACATTGGGCATAAGAATCAAGGTAAGAAGAGCATGTGATTCAAAACAACACTGAAGTAAAACTTAAACAACGATAACCTGATTTGAACCTCTAATAGAGACAAAGCAGAAGTAACACAATGGTCAGTCGGAAGTTCCAACAGTAAAGGCAATAAGCCACGGATATTCCTGTCAAAACCAAGCAAAATAAAGCCAAAGAAAACCAAACAAAGACAGACTCATCACATGATACTCAAAATTATAATGAAACGTAAACAAAGTAGGAGATATTACCTTTTTCTTGGCAGCAAAACTGAGATGAGAATGAGCTTGGAGCAAATTCACCACCAACTTCAAACTTCAGGAGCTCCTTTGAATCCCAGAAACCCATGAAAAAGGAAAGATGACTATATATTTAAGGTGTATTTCTTATGCTACTATTACAACTTGGTAATTATTTTCTCTGTAAATTCTTGCCAGCTTTTCCAATCCCTAATAGTGAAGAAGAAAGGGTTATTCATAGAGGATTTCTAGGGTTTGTTTAGGGGGAAAACGAGGGAAATTTTGGTTTATGTCTAGGATTTTTCTGAAATCAAATTCTATCCAAGGATGGGAATATGCTTAAATCGATTCCAAACTCAACAAATTCCAACTTGAGAGAGGTGGGTGGATGGTCGATTCACCCCCCATCATCCTTGAAACTCCACGTGGCTTAATCTCAAGGGTGCAAGGATGAAATCACATGCTGGAATAGTACTACGCGTATGATTTGTCGAGGCAGTTGGAGACGATGACAAGGCGACCTGCGTACTATAGTACGCGTATCTGATATCGTGTAAGGTCGCTTATTGATGAAGACGCCATGAGTTCAAACATGCCCATTTAGAATTGTTGTAGATTGAAATTATTATGTGCTAGCATTATATCCGCCATTCGGTTCTGTCTATTGGAATTATGGATTGCAATGTTACCGTTGGATGAGAATGTTGCCATCGTGAACGTTTGATGTTGTCGTTGTCGTTTGTGAGATGCTATTTAACGCTGAAAGGTTCTGGGTTTCTTTTGTTAAAGGTTAATTGGGCCGGGTCTTGGTGAAGGATTGGCTGGAAATCGAACCAGGCTGCTGAAAGTTGATGGTAGCAGTAGTGGGCTACTGAAAAATTAGGAAAAAGAGGATGCAAAATTTGGTCCTTTAATGAATTGAAAAAAATTATTAGACTTGGCTAAAATTGTAATAGAGAATTAATTAACAGTTTAGCCAAAAAGATTTAGAAGGTAACAAAAAGAATATATTTTGGTATATTGGGTTGGAATTCAAATAGGATGAATTAATATGGTTAATTTAAAAGCTTCTTCATCTTAACGAAAAAAATAATTAACCTAATTAAAATAACTAATTCAAAATATAACTATAATTTAAACCAAACTAAATTAATAAAACTTTTAACAAAAAATGTAAAATCTTTCTGAGATAATTTCCAAATATTTACAAAATATACTAATTACATACGTAACTATATAAAACATATTTATTATTTAAAATATTTTAAATATTGTCTAAGATTCTTAAAAATAACTTGAAAAGCATTTGCATTTTATATAGCTAATTATTTCAAATCGTTTGAAATTAAAGAAGCTCGAAAGTTAATTTCTATCATGGAGGGTCAAAATTGGGTGTCAACAATTGTCCCTCGTTTGATTTGGAATGATGAAAGAAATATGAGGAAAATGAAATTGACAAATTCAATTTTGATCGACCATATCTTTATCTTTTGGGAAAGGGATTTTGGTACGGACTTTACAAATCAGGGTCGAATCCCAAAAAATGGGTTTCCTAAATAGCTCAGGCAATATGAGAAATCAGACCACTTGTAGTTCAATAAGCTTGATTTAGCGCACGATTTTGAAAAAGTTCAAAAGTTATCCCGATATTGAATTATTAAGAAATCAGGATGCTTGAGAATAATATTTAAGAGAGAATGTTGGAATAAAACCAAGTTTTCAACATTGATCTCGCCTACATATCCCTCAACTTAGGGAATTAGGATTTTTGTAGTTCTACTCGACTGGTTGAAAATGAAATCCTTTATGCTAAGATAATCTTTGGCTCTAGAAGAGTGACAAAGAAGTTGAGTGTGAAAAAGAGTCTTGAAACCTCTCAGCCATGACTGGGGCATGCTTCAAATCCATAATTAAGAGCTTACACAGACATAATTGTCAAAAATCTTGGTGTATTGTCACTCCAATTGGAAAGGTGCTAACGCTAAACACCAAAAATCCCGAATGCGAAACTAAAATCGATAAACCTAAAGAGAAACCCACATGCCTTATAATAGAGGTGTGATTTGATTGTGGTGAAAGTTGCTACTCAGCTCACATCCAAAGAGTTTGATAATCCTCTTCGGACTATGTCCCAGTTCGTTGCTAAGAAAAGGTTCCACGTGTGCTGTATCCTTTTTGATGTCGTCCGCACCTGTGGTTTGTTTGAGAATTTATCCTTTTGGATACTCTCGACAAGAACTGAGATAAAACTAATTAGCATAAAATGTAATTCAAATGGGAAGATAGCATCTTTTACCATGCTGGCATTTAATTGCTCTCCTTGAACATTTAACGTCAGCTTCCTCTAGTTTTACGTAAGTCAAATAAAGCTTAAATTTCATATTTGCAATATAACTCTTCAATGTACTCTTCCTTTGATATCGAAGTAATAAAATAGATTGATGTAATAGGTCGATGGTTCTCTTGATGTCATTCTTGCAATGAAAATGATGATGATGCTTTACTTGGAAATGATAATGAGCAATGACAATGATGATGATTTTCTCCCAATGAATGAAGTTGGGGATTTACTAGGTCGTGAGATGAAGATGATTTTCTCGCTATGCATGAAGTTGGGGTCTCATCGGGCCATAAGATGAAGATAATTTTCTCTCTATGTGTGGAGATAGTACTTCCTTGAGCAATGCAGTCGATGATGATTTTCTTCACGATACATGAAGAGAGTGCTTTGGTTTTTCTGCGATGCATGAATATAATGCTTCATTGAGCAATGCAGCCGATGGTGATTTTTTTGCGATGCATGATGATTTTTCTCGCGATGCATTAAAATAATGCTTCCTCAAGAAATACAGCTAGTGATGATTTTTCATGATGCATGGAGATAATGCTTTCTTGAGCAGCACAGATGATGATGATTTTTCTCGCGATACATAATAATTTTTCTTGTGATGCATGAAAATAATATTTCATTAAGAAATGTATTCGGTGATGATTTTTTGAGATGCATGAAGATAATTCTTCCTTGAGTGTAACACCCCGGAAACTAGTAGGCTAAACTAGAGGTTGACGTGAGGGTTAGAGTCATTAATGTACCTCCCCATACCTAAAAAAATAAAAACAAATAAAGGGCTTCGTGTTACAAGGTCAAGGTACGTCCCCCAAGCACCAACCATTGGTCCTTGAGGAAGACCCTAGGAATTCCCTGGACAGTGACCTACAGATGGGGGACCTATGCCTCGTTGGTCAACCCAAGGCTTGTGGGTGAGGGGTCGTGGGTCAGTGTCCCAAAAATAAAGCCACAGACACCCACCCATAGTTCACCAGCACGCCACGTGAGTCAATCCACAGACCGTGGTCGTGGGGTAATGGGTGGTGACTTGCAATCTGTTTTGAGAAGTTAGTTAAGGGTACTCTGGGGTTTGCTGATTTTAAGTGGGATCAAGTGGTGTTGTTTTAACCTCATTTAGAACAACTATATAAAAACTATAGACCCCTAAACTAAGTCATCAAAATCATTATTTCTAAATCCCCAAAAGAAACCCAAATCCCTCTCAAATATTCTCTCTCTAGAAAGTGAAGAAGAAAAAGAAGACGATCAAGCTAGGTCAAGTCAAGACTCTATTGTTTCAAGCTTTCTAGGCTTTGTTATCAAGGTATGATGGCTTATTCATTCATGGCCTCCTTTCATCCATGAACCCCCTATGTTTCCCCCAATCGTGAAGATGAATCCCCACTTCTAGTTAAGGTTCCTTCATATATTGTGGGTATTGTTGTATGTTGATCCAATTGAGTGGATAATAGTTGTTTATGATGTAATTACATGTTTTTAGTATGATTTTTTTATGTATTCATGATTAACCTATGATATTAGGGTGAAATTGATAAGTTTGGTCTTATGCCATGTAAGGGGAAATTGAGGGCTTAGATGTGACCTTCTAAGATTGATGAATTACTTTATGATATTGCTTGATATTAGAGCACCTAGATATGAATTGTTTAAAGGTAAAGCTTGTAAACATGAATAGATTAGGTTAGGGATTTGATGAGTCCATGATTTAGACTCATTTAGGGCTTTATTTTGATGGATTTAATGCCCTCAAATGCATATTTTGTCTTAATAACTGATATAAATACTTGCATTTCAGGTATTTGAACTTAGGGACAAAGCATGGACACTATGGTGCAAAAAGGAACAAGGCAGCCGAAAGAATGAAGAAAAGAAGGACTGAGGATTGCCTAAACCATTGGGCGAGTCGCCGAATGGCCTTAGTCTCGCCCAATGTTCCAGTGTGCCAAGCCCTGAAGGACAAAATCAAATAGGTGATAGAAAGGAGCAGTCGGTCAAAGTTACAGAGCTTGAAGTTGCTAAAAGACAATGCAGAAAGGCGATGAACCAGACCAAAGGGCGGATCGCCGAGTGAATCGGCGATCCCGACTAACTGCACCGTGTGATCCTTCATAGCACAATTTTGACAACTGTAAATACATGTTTGAATTTTTAGTTTAGTATCAAGTTTTATATTTTTTGAAACTAGTTTTTTAGAATTACTCAATTTTAGAACTTAGTTTTTGGAGACAATTTGCCTTAGCTTTTGAAGATTCGAAGACTTCCAATTTCAAAAAATTGAAAGTGGGTGTTGAAGATTCTTCATTGTAGACTTGTTTCAAGTGAATATAAATCAGACCGAGTTGATTATCATGCAATTTGGTATCAATTTATTCCCTTTACCTATGTCTAGCTACAACCCTAATTCTTAGGGTGTGATTTTGTGAATATGGGTTGAATTTACTTCTAGGTGTTGCTAATTGATTGTTTATTCGCTGTTTAGAGGTGATTTCGTTCCGTAGTTGTGTTTGAATTAAATGGAGTTATAGTTGCAAATGCAATTTTATCTTCGTGTTTTTGACTTGCTCGAGAGAGAAGTTTTAAAACCAAAACTACTGAATTGATAGTCTGTGGTTATTGGGTTTCGTGGGTTCTGCTCGAGAGAGTGATTCCTAAACCCTCTCCCACACACTCAGCTCTAGAGAGTGAATGGACTAAGGCGAAGACTGTACTTCATTCCCGCTTATCAGTGTTCGAGAGAAACCAATTTGATTCGGGGTAAATTGTTTGAGAGAAAATCTACCCTACTAAAGTCTAGCCTAGTTACTAATTTGCAACGAGTTACTATCAATAGCATTTACCCGGCTGTGTGCCCATATTCCTATCACATCCCAAGAATCCCGTCTCCATATTTACACTTTCGTTTTAGTGACATTTAAGTTGATAATTGCTTACAAAACCCTCTTTGATAATTGACACTTGTGTCACCTTTTTAATTTATCATGTTTTTACTCGTTCATATCTATAGCTATAATTAATTTGAACAGATTTTTTCTTTTCTTTTTATTCTTAATTACAAACCGCTCCCTGTGGGAATGATCCCAACCCTTGGTTGGGTTATATTACTATTGAACGACCGTAGATGCTTAGTATTGGGTGAAGCGTGTGGATAAGTCAAGTCAGGCTTATTTGACGAATCAAGATTAATAGTCTTGAGATTGAGTTATATGATAATATATGATTAGAATATCTTAAGAATGAAGCATGTGGTTAGGCTGTCTTGAGAATCAGGCATATGTGATGACCATGTGAAGTATTGCTTGAGAATAAGGCTTGCATTATAAAAGTGATTTCTAGAGACTTGTGGGTAAAAGCTAATGTGAATGAATTAGGAATGTTAAGGCTATGAGAGTGAAGCTATTAGGTATGTTGAATTATATATGGCATGATTGTGGAAGGACTTTACCCACATGACCTATATTGAGTATATGAGATTATGCATGTAGTGATTTGATTACGTGAATTGTAATTATATCCATGTCTAATGTAGTCATTCTAGATGTTTTGATTTGATATGAGCCTTGATCCTTGAAAGGGAAAATTATGATATTATGCATGTTTTATAATGGTTATGTACATGCTTTAAGAACCCTTTGAGAGTAAAGTGAATATGATTATGATGTAGTTGTTGTGTTGTTGAAAGGTTATTATCATATACACACTTATGTACAAACATGACATGATGTGAAAGGTTTTCTCACAATATTATGATTCTAAGGTTGAAAGGCTTTCTCACCTATTGAATTTACATGCGGAGATGGACGATGAAAGGTTATTCTCACGCATGATCTAATGATCTATTCAAAATGAAACAAGTTTTTACTTAGTAAGTACTTTGTGGGATTTATGCTTAGCACCGAGTGGACATTGATGTGAGATTGAAACTCTTCTGTCAGAAATGCCGAGTTTCTAGAAGCAATCTCTTGAGATGGAAGCTCTCTCGTCAGAATGGTCGAGTTTCTTGTAACACTCTCCTTATTCAATAAACTACATGCCCCTGTAGAATAATTATCTAATGGATCCACCTAAACCTAACAAGCCATGGTTCTACCTTAGGCAAGTAGGATAACCCTTTTCAGTGTGGGTATCACCTGATTACAAGTTAAGCTCACATGGTCTATGGCGGTTAAGGCTAATTCTCACAACAAGAATATGAATTATGCACTATGGTTACTCATGAAGTTTTTTTCATGTTGTTTGTAGTAACTAAATATGGGCATGATGATGAAATCACATGCAAAATAAATAGAGGTTTATTGAAATAAATATCAGTTGGCATGACCGATTGATGATCATCCCAATTCAAATATGATATGAAAATAAATGAGAATTCATATATATATATATATATATATATATATATATTGAATAAATAATAAATTCTTCATGAATTCTCTTGTGTTGTTTGTTCTGATGAGAACAAAACTCTCAAAAGAAATCTGGTATGAGATGTGCTATTTAAATTGTAGTAACACCTGTACGTATCGAGCCAACAAGGTTCCCCTATCACAATTGGTTCAGGTTCAGGAACCAAATAATTGTCATCTATAAACTTAAATATGTGGTATATTATTTCATTGCTCCACAATTATGCAATGCACAAAGATGAGTCCACAAATAAGGTTGGGTGAATGTTAGACTCTCTAACATTAGGGGGAGATCGGAAACTGGAAAATAAATTAAACATAATGAATTATCATTGGTATTATCCTCATTAAAAGATAATTTAAGTCACTTGTGAGACGCATTCACTGATCATATGTTATAATCCAGTAATAAATGCTCTAATAAAAAGTCCTTGAAGGACATAATTTATGCCACGCCTGAAGCCTGATAGGTAAATCGTTTCAACATATTAAAAAAGTTCTTGAAGAAGAAGAAGAGGTGAAAATGACTAAGATGGTCATAAAAATGAGGCAAGTGCTTTAGAAAGAGCACCATGACATCACATTCTATAAAAACCTTGGCAAAGGTTCGGGTACCTAAAATGATGAAAAATAAAGTGAGCATGATAAGTTATTTCATATTAGAATTGATATCAAATAAATCATCGATGATATATTTTATATAATATAGCATTCAAAATTATAGATGGTGATGAGGATCTTGATATTAAATATGTCGAAAGTTGACAAATAAATGGTTGGCCAAACAAAATACAATTCAAGTGTATTTTATTTCACTTGAAAAAGTGATATTTTGGACTTATTTTTTCCACGAACCAATGTAACATCCCGTCTTAGAAAGAGCTAAATTTAGAAAGCGCTAAATTGAGAATTATTCAAGTTATGCTTAAGTTGTGAGCTTTGGATCAACTTCAAATGACCATAACTTTCAGTACATGATGAGTAGGTGGCCCATAAGATATTAAATGAAAGGTCTTGGAATCCTCTTTCCAACTCCACTGAGTTTGCAAAGTTTCAAGTTCGGATGAGGGATATATGGTCATTTGAAATCTGTCTGTCTAGTTAAGGAAAGTTACCCAAAATTATGAGGGGTATTTTGGTCTTTTCGATACCCCTTCAGATTTAAAACGAAATTAGTAAATATTTTGGTGTCAAATATAATTTGGGTCAGTTTTACAAATCCCAAATACGCTTAGGGTTTTGAGAAGAGTTCAAGAAGAGGAGAAAAGGAGAAAAGTTCAAGGCGTTTGTCAGGATTCATAAGATTTGTCGAGGATTTTCGCCAAATTAAGGTATGTGAGTTCTCATAGTGTTGGGTTCATTCACCCACACACCAATCATGATTTAAATTTTTGAATTCATCCATAAAGATCGAAGGATTTAATGTTGTTGATGAATATTCTTGAAGTATTGCTTTCGTTCTTGAATTAGGATGAGTTTGATGAGTACTTCAGATAATGTGTCGAGTTTTAGGGTTGTTTTTTATTAGATTCTTGTGTACTTGTATTGGGTAATTGAATCTAAGAAGATTTTGAGGAAATCAATCGATTAAAAGTGATTTAGGACTATAAAACGAGTGGAAAAATTCGTCGGATTGTTCTGGGGGAAGGGTGGCACAGCGTGCCCCAGATGCACTAGAAGATCTGGCATGGTGCACCAGAATAGAGTTTGTGAAGTTCAGGGGCTGGCGCCCCGTGCCAGCAATGCGCGAGGGTTGCCTACCCCCACTTTTTTTCCGTTGTTTTCTCCGTTTAAGTTCTTCTAAAATATACCTTTAATTCCTATGATTCTAATCACTCTAAACTATATCTAAAAATTGAAAGATCATTCATAGCATGAATCATAACCTTAAATTCATAATTTATATTCAAGGTAGAGCTAAGAGTTAAATCTTGACAGTTCTTTGAGTCTTTTTGAGAGGTCTTTTACAATCTTTTAAAACTTGTATTAAGACTTGATTACTTGAGTATGAGGATGAGTAAAGTTGAGTTCATTTTTCGAAATGAATATATGGGAACTAAGTATTCCCAAGAGTAAATGTTTTCACATTTAAAAGAGGAGGAAACTATGATTTCCGAAAGGGTTTAAGAGGAGTCTTGAGTACTATGTCCTTTTAAAGGAACCTTTTGAGCAATTATTTCAAACTAGAGGAAGATAAATGTTTTTAAACATATGAGCTAAGTTATATTTTGGGAGAAGTATTGAGCACCAATATGGGGACGAGTTCAGATAACTCAAAGTCCTCATAAGCTATGTAGGCAATGTGGGTAGAAAGGGTTATCCTTTTAGATGATTCCTTATTGCTTTTTAAGCATAGCTTAGTGGATCCACTTGGTTAGTAGGTCCTATACCCTGGCAAAGTATATGACAGTTCTGGCAGCGTGGGTGTAACACCCCGAATTCGAGATAGAACCATATTGCAGTTTTTTAAAAGTTGCAGGTGCCACCGATGGAAGCCACCTACAGACCGTAGGTGTGGTTTGTTACCCCAACTTCACCCAGAATTTTCAAAAAGTCATGACCCATGGTTGGACCTACGAACCATAGGTGGGACCATGATGCATGGTCCAGGTCCGTGGATCGTGACCCCCAACACCAACTATCTAAAGCCAAATGATGCCCTGCCAGGAAGGACGATCAGTCATTCATGGTCCGTCAGAGGCCATCGATGGCTTCGTCAGTAGTTAAGTCAGGGTCATTTTTGTCTTTTCCCTATTCATTCGGCATTTAAACTATGTTGCTTTACACCTAAAGTACGTCATTTTCCTCAGTTTAAGCCTAGTATTCTAATTAGAACCTACACTAATCGATTCATTCATCCAAAATTTATCAAAATTAGAGCAAAAAGGAGAAAAGAGTCTACCAACCCCCTCAAGAACACACATAAAATTTTTTCAGCTCCAGCCCTAACATCAAAGGATTTCTTCGTAGAATTGGTCACCATGTATGTGGAATTTCACTAGTGGGTTCCTTGCATCCACAAGGTCCCTAGAATTCAGTCAGATTCTTGATTCTCTATATGTTGTTTAGCCCTGGGGTTTCTAAAACCTGAGATGATTGTTGTGATTTAGTTGTTGTAGTAATCTTAATCGAAATAGCTTGTTTTCATTGAAAGTTTCTTAGTTCCTTCAAGGACTTTTTATTGGATGAAATTCACCCTAGTTGTGTAGATTCTCTTAGTTCAGAAATTACACTTGCTAGGTCAGTTAAACGGATTAGCATGCTCCAGTTTCGAATGTTGCATTGTCAATACTTAAATGATGCATTATAAGATTTTCATGTCAGAATATTGAGCTATCTAGTAAATCCACTTAGTCCTCATAACATAAGAAATAAAACAATAAGAGTAAAACACATTTCAAGTCTAAAACTTTTTATAAAAATGAAAAACGGAAGTCTAAACTCATGTCTCAACATAACCATCTAATACAATATAATGAAATTGGCCCTAGCCCATATATCATGTCCAAAAGCGAAATACGAGAAAGAAACTAAAACAATAACTCTGCCCTCGAAGCATGAGGACTCACCAAAGCTTGGGAAATCACGAACTCAACAACTAGCCACGAGACTCAGAAACCTGTATGTCGGACCCTACATTTGGGAAAAATGTAGGCAAGAGTATACATTAGTATAAAATGCACTAAGTATGATAGCCATGCATAAAACATTTAAAACATGCTAAAAATGGATATTTCATTTCATGACACGCAATTGACCAAATTAAACATCATATGAAAGAGTTATAAAACATAAGTCATAAATCAAGGTCAATGCAAGCTAACTTCTTCTTTAACATCTTTCAACTCATACTTGGTACTCCTTGAGAAACCTTAATTCATTATTACTTGTGGGGAATTAGCCTTAACCGACATTGAGACCATGTGAGCTATAACATGGAATCCGGTGTCTACCCCACACCGAAAAGTGGTGTTCTACTTGCCTAAGGTAGAACCTTGAACTTCTAGCTTAAGTGGATCCACTAGCTAATCAACCTATGTAGGCACATAGGTATGGGATAAGGCGATTGCTACTAGAAACACGACCTCTACTACGGGGAAGCTTCAATTACTTTGGAAACCCGGACTCTACTACGAGAGCTTCGATCTCACTATCAATAGAGACCAATGCTATGAAACCATGAATCTCTCACCAGTGCAAATCTGACCAAATCACCATAGTCTAAGAAAACTAAGTCGGTAGCTAAAGGAAAAGCATATCCAATCTATCAATAGCAACACAACGAAACCAAACCACCACAAGCTAACTACAATAAAACACACAAACCTCGCATCCTGAAACAAGTGAACAATGTCGACCCACAGATTAATTTGACTCTATCTTGAAGGTGAGCCTTCCCGGTAAATCCCAATCTCTAGCAAAACCAAAGCTTAGAAGTTGTCAATGAACGCCACCACATATAACCTAAATCATGAGCTTGACTTTTAGAACCTTTGCCAAAATAACTGTATAATTTCGACAAGACAAAGATATCAAACAACAATCACCAAGAGAGGGAGAAATCTTGCTCACATTCACATAAATTAGTACTCGAACCATGAAATTTATACACTAGGAAACCCATAGATGGAAACAGTACCCCAAAATTTGTCGGATGAATCAATAATCAATGATGTAGACACCCTCGTTCTAAAGGTACACCTCTTTTTTGGCCGCCAATAGAACATAAGTGCATTTCTTTTCATTCCCCATGAACCCCAGAAAAATCATTCATAGAATGCCACCGACCAAGTCATCCCCATACTTAGAGAACATTTTGAGACAACTCCACTCCAAACCTCACTAACTCAAACACACCTATCCGGCACTTCAACATTGAAAGAACTCAAATGTCAGTCGAACCATCAATCTGAAATACCAACCCACAATGAAGAGACACTTCAAGAAGAACTCACTAAGAAAACCTCAACGTTACAACCAAGGAACTTAGAATAGGATTTAGACAAAGGGAAGAAATCTATAAAAGAAATTTTGAACCAAAGCCCTTGAAGATCAAACCTCCCCATCACACCACTCTCACCACAATCAACCAAATACCAACTAACTAGAGCACAACAAATAGATAACCATATGAGCTAAGAAACACAGGAAAAAAGAAACAAAGAACCGACCTGAGCAAGACATTTAAGCATAAAGGTACAAGGTTCTAATCCATACCTACTCCTAACAAAGAAACAATGACAAAACAATCCATTACTAAATAAGATCATCTATGGGGAAATAAACATCAAGACACAATACAAAAAAGGGAATTCACCACAAATAACAAGTAGACAACAATTCATAAAGGCATGTATGGGCATGAAAACCCCAAATCTACACAACACAAGCAATTAAGGGTAAAGGAAATAGAAGATCACAATTATACTAGCGATAACTGCAACCTCAGTCCGTGGCCTACCTGTAGAAGCACCACCTCTAGCAGACTGCACTGGGTCGTCCTAAAGGCCTGAACTTTTCAAGCCTTCGTCGGTGATGAGTAACTGTAGGGCACTCCCTAGAGAAACTCCCCAACTCTCTACATGTATAACACTTCTTACCAACAACAGCCTGCTGAGATGATCCAGTTGAATCAAAATGAACCCTAAAACCAGAATACTCAGAATGCACACCTTGTGAAGCCTGTCATGAACTCTATCCACCGTGGGTACCATAACATGCCAAAGAACCACTTTGAATTTAAGGTGCTCCCTCATTGGATCTGGTAGGTTGATAGTGATGATGACTCTCACTGAGATGATGCCTACATCGAGATGAGATCCTATCACCAGTATGCTAACGGCGGGGACTCATACCCCTACAAGAGTAAGTCTCAATGCACTTCTGCTCTATAGACCTCGCAGAACTAACCACCTAGGGAAAAGTAGACCCATCTTCTATCAAATGCTCTGATGCCACACAGAGTGGCAAGGTCAATCCTCCAATGAATCATAAATTCATGTCCTTCCATATAATAGACAATGATAGAGTATGTGTAGCCCACTCAAGAAACTCTGTCGCATGCTCAGAAATTGATAAGGAAACCTACTGGCAACCTACCAACCCACCTCTAGCCTATGAACCACTCGCTGACAAAAAAACAACACCAGTCTATGGTGTACCTTCAAAGAGACTCAAAAGTCCGAACATTAAATCTCGGGGAGTCAAGGTTACCACTAACTCTATCGAAATCTGGTCTACCCTTAGACCCTCTAACTGTTGCTGAACATCTCCAACGTCCATTGAAAGCCTTGTTCTATTTATCTAAGAGAGTAGCTTTCAAAGAAGTCATATTACAAGTTAATCAAAGTGAAAACAAGTGATGAGGAATCAAGAATGTAATATCCTAAGAATGCCATATAGCCTCCTGAAGATAGGATACGAACGTCTTTGCACCAGTCTGTAAGACTCTACTAGACACTTTCTCTTATACCGACAATACTGGCGAACCTAGAGCTCTGATACCAATCTATCACAACCCAAAATTAGTTTGTGAAAGAACCTACTATGTCCCACTAGTAGGTAAATTGATCGCATAGCCTGCAACTAGAAGTAATAGGCTATTGCGTGCAATAAAAGAGTAGCGGAAGAAAAACAATAACAATAAGAAGAGAAGGAAGAGAGAAAATCCAACCAATACCAAAAAAACCAACCCAAGACTTGGTATCAGCCAGTATTTAAGAAACTATTCAAAACAAGAGTACAATGACAATACAGTAATACATAACTATTTCTGGAACCAAAATAAAGACTAGTCCTAGTCCAACACCGACGAAGTGTGAGGCAACTTTGAATGCCAGGAGCTCACCCAAATCTCCAATCCTAAGAGATGCTGTGCACAAAACCAAATTAGCAGTGAGAACTCGTACTATGATCTACATGGTCCAGAAGTGTAGTATGAGTACTAACACCTAATAGGCAAAGGTCAATTGAGCTCCAACGATAAAGAAATAAAAAACAACATGTAAGAAAGGAACATATATCATAGATAGCTTAAGGAACAACAAGAATATCATAATAGGAGAAAACTTAAGGGATAAAGAATAAAGGAAGTAAGGGACAAACCTAGATGTGCTATCCCATCAACTTTAACATGAAAAAGCTCTACTAAGGGGAACAACTAGCCAAAGGTACACTAATAGGAAGAAACAAGAAATACACGTAAAGCCACATAGGGTGAGCCAAGCAACCATCTACACAAAAAATATCAGATCGAGGGGACAGGGGAATCCATGGAGACTTGGGAATGTCCATATATACCTGCCTAGTCCCTATCCATGACTTTGCGCTCTGTCAATGTGAATCAAGATAATCAACATAACAATAATAGTATAGAATGGTTGCAACTCCTGGACCGCTAAAGTAAAATTGAGTGCATTCCAGATGCCCCTAAATATGTAAAAGTGTGCGCATCTAGATGCCTCTAAATCTCAAGTCCTTTGTAAAGTAATAATGGTGTTATGACCCCTTTAAAAGATCAATTTTAAAAACAATTAGGCAAAAACCCTTCTTTCTCAAAAGTATATTGAGAACCAATGCATGTACCGGGTCGTACTACAAGTCATGTGAGTATAAGGATATCAATGCAATGCATGCCATCACCAGCATCCAAACAACACGTGCACCATCAAAAACCATATAAAACAACAACCATCTAAGTCCTAGAGTATAGGAACTAACCCGGGGATCCAACTAGTCCTCGACAAGGCATTGCGCCAAAATTACCTCAACAAACTCAATAGAGATAACAAGAGAAGCAAACAACTCTAAACAACTATCAAAAGGGATCACAAGGAGTAAACAAAGTGAAGCAGTACACAAGGAACACCCCCTCAACCCAAAGATACCACCAAAAGAAGCATAAGCACAACTAACCCCATCTTATGAAAAACACAAGCATGGAATGTAATACAAAACTAAACTAAGGTATAGGAACCTCATCACATGTACTAGTCTAACACCAATGAAACTCCACAAGCCATACAACCTAATGGTCTCGCACTAGTAGAGGGAACAAAACATGAGAAGCATTCCCAAGAATAAGTTATAAAATCTAAGGATAAACCAAAACTCATTTAAAGGTACTAATCACACCGACTACCCACAAGGTACTGAGTAACAACTCTAAGGAGATTAAAAGTACTAAACTAAGACAAAAGAAAAGAATCTCCAACCAAAACTAAGGATTTCACAATTCTAACTAGCCTAAGGCTCGAGCAGGAATCAAAAGATGAGGATAAGGGAGATAAACCTAAACCCACTACACATAATCTCAACTCACATGCCATAAATGTTAAACATCACCTTAGAAAGTTCAATCAAAGAACAAGTAGACCATAACCTACCTCGAAATTGAAAATGCGCGCTCCTAAACCATTGAACTAAATCACAACTCTTAAAATCACCTCTAATTTACCGCCACACTCACAAATTATTTATCACAACACCAACACAAATGTTTAGACACAAAAATACCATAACTGGAGATGGACCCAAAAATCAAGATAAAATGGGAATGTGAGACCCGCACCAAGAATCCCAAAATTGACTCCATTAATAGATCCTAAACACCTATACGAGATTGTGTCCCAAAATAGAACAAAATTCGATGCTCGGAAAGGGAGAAAACAACCCAAGCAATTAAACACCAAAAAAAGACAAGAAAGAGGGTTGGGCAGCCCCCTTTGGAGAAGAATATACCTCAAGTCAATGGTCTTCACGCTCCAGCAACTAGTCCCACATTTTGCCATGCCAATTACGGATGAAACACAACTTTGATCACCCAAATCGGAGTTTCCTAGTTCAATATATCTAGGTTTGAATAAAGAGAAAAAGAATGAGATTTTATGCCAGCGATCTTCACAAAATCCAACATTTGTTCGCAAAAGCAGATTTCACTTAATTAGCCAAATGTTCTTAAAAGTAGAGCTTGCCTAAAAGGGGCCCTTCGCGTAAGCGACCAAAAGCTAAAGGCGGGTCAGTTAAGCGAGCCTCGGCCCTTCGGTGCCCTTCTCTTAAGTGGCCTCTTGGTCACTTAAGCAGACTTTGCTTAAGCAATCAAGAGTTCGCTCAAGCCATTGCACCAGACACTAGCTTATTGAAAATGGGCTATGTGTCAAAAACATTGAACAAGTCCTCGAAATTCATTCGGAGTCCAAACGATGCAAACAAAAACTGCAAACCACTTGGAAATGACATTTCATACTCAATGACATCAGTGAAACAGCCATCCAAGATCATTTAGTAAGAATATTGACCAAAGTCAACACTTTACAAAACACAACCAAAATACCAAAAGCTAGAAACTCAACCGATAGCCTCGAAAACTGAACCAAAATTCATCCAAACCAAACTCGGTATCTCAGAGCTAATCGCGCCAGCAAATTTCTATATTGAGTGTGTTTACCAATAAAGGTGAGCAAAGTCAAACTTTAAGCAAAACTCTAAAACTAAAACGCCTAATCGTACCAAATTCAAACGGAAACCTCAAAACCCAAACCAATTATCGCACTAGACCAAAATGTCCATTCCGGAGCTAATGGAACTGATGGAATTCTGATTTGATGCTAAAATCTCCAGATGTTGACTAAAGTCAACTATTTCAAGCTTAAAGCTTCCAAACTTAAAAACTTGCAGCGAACCCAACCAGACATCTCAGGAAACATGCCCTAATATCCAGCATCATACCCAAGCTAGAATGAAGCTACATGAAGGGGACAAATGGTAAAAACATGTGAAATCATAGAAATAACCCTCGAGGATCATTACAGGTATATTCAACAGAGCACAAGTGATTCTATAGGAAATGCAAAGTGTGTTTGGACAGTAATATATCAAACAAAGCACAAGTGATTGCCCTTGACCATTTGATGTGGGCGGTAAGGAATATTAGAGATCAGAGATAAGATATAGGGGAATTATTATATTGTTGTGGATTAGTTGATGTGATTACAAATAAGTGGGGGAAAAGTATCTTATTTAGTGCGGTAAACATGAAAACATCATATGTAAATCCAACTAAGCCTATGATTATACATGTATGGGAAAAAATATCTTATTAAGTGTGGCAAAGATGAAAACATCATATCTAAATCCACCTACGCCTTGAGATAAGATTAATACAACTATTGTCGTGGATAATTGATACGCTCAAATTACACCTCTTTTCAGAAGCATAAGCTATCGTTATCACGTAAAGAACCCAACTTGTAGGTTGGGGTCGATCCCACGAGGAATATGATTTAGACTTAAGTTCAATAATGATTATATTTTTTAGCCAATGTATTTTCGAGACAAATAAGTAAAACAGGGGGAAGATTTTGTGTAACACATTTTGGATATTATGAAACTAATTAGTAAGCAAGATTCAAACTTTTGTTGTTATCAAATTGAGAAGGAAACTAGGGCGTACGTGTTCCCCATAAGCTCATAACTCCGTAATCCTAGTAATAGAAATATCTTCCTAGTGTATTACATGCAAAGCGATAAGTTATGTATCTCTAAATCCTTGGTCTGGCATCTAGAGAATTTCACCCAGCACCTTGATCCGGCTACGTGTGTATAATTTACTAACCCTTACCATTACCTCATATTAGACCTCACATCGATGTATGACTTAGTTTTCACCCTCACACCAATCGACACTAATTTTATTAGATAGTATCACACTAAATCTATGTTGATAATTCTTTTCTTATTAACTACCTCCTTGGTTCGGCAAGTAGCAACAAAGCGAGTTCTAACGTTGCGCACTGTTAAATTTTCTCGGACTCCATCCCGTCCACTCACACTTATGCTTCTTGAATAGATCCTCAATAGTGGGCATACTGTGGAGGCTACATGTAAGTACCCAGCGCTCCTTAGTAATTATCTGGATCTGCCTCTTTTGCTCATTTTGGTTCAGGCCATCATAATATATTTGGTACTGGCCCTCAACAAATTACCTGTTTGGCTTGATGGTAAGCAGAACGGGGTATATGGGTATGCCTAGCGGGTCATGAGCCTCTCGGAAGCTAGTGGAATCGGAGGTAGAGGCTGGTGTGAAGCTAGAACTAGAGTCATACTATGAATCTGAGCAGAAATGTGACTCATCAGCATGTTGGGCCCCCTCCTCAGACTACGGGGCAACTGTGAGGTTGTGGAGGAGGGTTGCACTTCATCAGATACAACCGTCTGCTACTTTCAGCACCGTAAGATCTCAGGGGCATGTGAGGGGACTCTCCTTTGCCCGGATGTGTACTACTCTCCGCTTGAATCTTGGATAACTCGACGTAAGGGTGCAACTGACATGGACTTGCCTTTTCTTGAGTAAACGGGTGCCTCTATTGGAGCCATGGTACCTGTGGAAGACTAGTTAGAACTAAAAGAAATTCAAAAATAACCACAAAATAATACTAGAACACCCTTAGGACCTAGACAAAAATTAAAAATCTGGACAGACAATGCCTTTTTTTGGGATCTATGATGGGTACCTACGGTCCATCAAGGGAGTGACGGCCTGTGGGTCCCCTACATAGGCCAGAGTACATATTTTTGGGTCTCTAATGTTGGAGCCACGGATGTGCAGAACGGTATGTCGATGGAACGACGAACCGTAGTCCACACAGTGATTCACAACTTAGAAAAATATTTTGAGAAGGTTTAGTGACGGACCACAACCTACCGTCTGTAGGTGGACCTACAGTGCGTTGGTAGTGGTCGTGTACTAGACCTGTGGCAGTCATTAAGTTCCAAAATTTCACTATAACAACATTCACACAATAATCACCAATTTCTTCAAGTCTACACATGCATTTCAACGTATTATGTGGTACTCTGTCATTCCAAGGGTTTCAAGCATTCAATTTACACATTAAATCAAGCAAGTATTGAAACCCTGAGTCAAGTCTTCCAACTAGACCTATCAAACCTAGTTTATTTCATTAGTTTTAGCCACACACTTCAAACAACATCGTCCCAAAGGTAGTTTTAGGATTAGATTACACCAAATTCTCATGAAAATTCCTATCCAAGGTCAATTACAACTTTGTTGATATCAAATTAAACAATCAAGAAAAATTAAAGTTTTGGTGAGATCAATTACCTTACAAGTAAAACGAAGTCGAGGAGTGTGTTTGTATCACGTTCTTTTTAAGACCCAAGAAGCTTGACACTGCACCCAAACTTAGAATGATCTAGGGTAAGAGAGGAGAGAAAATGGAGAACTGGGTAGATTTGGGGAAGAAATGGGGAGATAGAAATGGAAAAGGGGGAAATATAGGAGTGAATGGGGGAAGTACATGGATGAAAATGGGGTAAGTGGAAGGTTTTAAAAACGGTTAGTGAAGGTGGGAAATATGGGGTGTTTTAAAATGAAGGGGTTTTATTTTAATGGGGGCTCAGGTCAAGTCATCAAAAACCCTAACTTGGACCCACGAAACCTCGTCGACGATCCGTGGGTCTACCTATGGTCTGATGGGTTCCGTGGTCCACTCTAACACTTAGAGATATTGAGAACACATACCTGGGATTTACGGATGCCATCCAAGGTCCGTGGGTGGACTGAGGGATCGATGATGGGATCCGTAAACAACTACATCAACTTATTTTCTATAGATTTTTTCCTTTTCGTCCCTGCACACGTAGCAAACCTTAGGACTTCCCCCTTCTTTTTTTACATTTTCTGGACACTTTTTAGACACGAACCCTATTTATTATATAACTAGCCAACACTAAAAATTAATCAACAACTATCTTGAACGCTACAAATTTAAGAAAACTCCATATATCAAAAAGAAAGACTCCTATAGCCCCAAGCAACGCTTGATTTAACGTCACGGCACAACACATACACCTTAGTTATTCAGACTTCACTAAGATCCCATTCCTCTACCACTTCATTGATACTATCAGATTTTCCCAAGTAGATTTTTCTCCTCTGACCGTTCACCTTGAACCTCGTTCCTTCTTTGTTCTCCAGCTTAACCACTCCATGTGGAAACACTTGGATTACTTTGAATGGCCTTGCCCACTTGGACTTGAGCTTTCCAAGAAACAAGTTCAACCTTAAGTTAAATAAGAGCACCAAATGAACAACAACAAATTCATGCTTTTTGATTTTTTGATCATGGTACTTCTTCATCTTCTCCTTGTACAAGGTTGAACTTTCATATGCTTTTAGGCGACACTCATTAAGCTCATTCATGTAATTCATTCTTTGACTAGATGCGGTGCCCCAATCCAAATTCAACTTATTTAGCGCCCACATTGCTTTATGCTCAAGCTCTACACGCAAATGGCGTGACTTCCCCTATACAATTTTGTAGGGGGACATACCTATGAGTGTATTGAATGCGGGGCGATAGGCCTATAGAGAATCATCATACCTTCTTGACCAATTAGTTCTGTTGGCATTCACAGTCTTTGGAAGGATTTGCTTTATCTCTCTATTTGACACCTCAACTTGCTCACTAGACTGCGGATGATAAGGATTGGCTATATTGTGATGAACACCATATTTCTCTAGCAACACCTTGAACAACTTGTTACAAAAGTAAGAACTCCATTGCTTATAATTGCCCTAGGTGTACCATATTTGGAGAAGATACTCTTTTTCAGGAATGTGGTGACAGTGTTTCCCTAATTGTTTGAAAGATCAATTGCTTCCACCCTTTTCGATATATAGTCAACTACAACAAGAATATACTTCATCCCGTGCGAGCTCACAAATGGACCCATGAAGTCAAGATCCCGACATCGAATAACTCAATCACCAATATGAGGTTCATAGGTAGTTCTTGCTTCTTTGAAATTCCTCCTTCTCATTGGCAATGATCACAAGACTTGGTGAAATCATGAGCATCTTGGTGGATGGTAGGCATGTAATACCCACATTGCAAAATCTTATGGGCAGTTCAGATACCAATATATCCCACCAACATACGATGAATGACATGCCTCTAGTATATGAATTATCTCAACCTCGGGCTCAGAACAATGAATAATTCCATCAACACAAACACGAAACAAGTAATGCTCATCCCAAAAGAATTTCCTCACATCAGACATAAACTTTTTCCTTTGGTGAAATGATAAATCCGATGGAACCAAATCGCTTGCCAAGTAGTTAGAAAAATCAGCGAACCAAGGGATAAGATAATAAGAATCAGCCAATACCTGTTCACTAGGGAATACATCATTAATCTTAACTCCATCCTCTAGCTTGATCATAGCTTCCTTCTCTAGTCTGGACAAAGTGATCAGCAACCTGATTTTCTATTCTCTTTCTATCTTTTACCTCAAAATTGAACTCTTGCAATAGGAGCACCCATCTAATCAACCTTGGTTTTGCATCCTTTTTATCCATGAGATACCTCAATGTAGAATGGTTAGTATGCACTATCACCTTAGTAGCAAGCAAGTAGGATCTAAATTTCTCGAATGCAGAAAATACAACAAGGAGTTCTTGTTTAGTCACAATATAGTTCTTTTGAGCCACATTCAGAGCTTTGCTGGCGTTTGTCCTAGTACCACACCAAGCGCCACCCCACTTGCATCACACATCACTTCAAATGGTTGTTCCCAATTCAGTGAAATAATGATAGGTGCTGAAGTTAACTTTTCTTTCAACTCTCCAAATTCTCTAAGACAAGCATCATCAAAATCAAACGTACACTTTTTTAAAGTAGCTTGCACAATGGGTGTGCAATTTTCGAGAAATCTTTTATGAACCTCCGATAGAAATCTGCATACCCAAGAAAACATCGAACATATTTTACAGTGATGGGTGGTGGAAGGTTTTCTATTACCTCAACTTTGGCTCTATCAACCTCAATACCTTTTTGCAAAATCCGATGACCCAGAACTACACCCTCTTTTACCATGAAGTGGCATATTTCCTAGTTGAGCACAAGATTGCACTTTTCACACCGTTTTAGTACCTCAACCAAATGTGCCAAACAATCATCAAATGAGTCACCTACCATAGAGAAATCATCCATAACTACCTCTATCGTGTCCTCCACTATATCTAAAAATATCGACATCATACAACACTGGAAGGTCGCTGAAGCATTACATAAATCAAATGGCATCCTTTTGAATGCAAAAATCCCATAAGGACAAGTGAAGGTGGTTTTCTCTTGGCCTTTCGGGGCTATGGAGATTTGATTGTAGACTGAATACCCATTTAGAAAGCAATACCAACCCTTACCAGCAAGATGACCGAGCATCTGGTCCATAAAAGGCATTAGTAAGTGATCTTTTTCTATCCATGCATTTATCTTGCGGTAGTGCATACATACTCTCCACCCAGTAACTAGCCTCAACTGAACAAGTTCATTTTTCGCATTGGGAACCACGGTGATTCCTCCTTTCTTAGGTACGCACTGAATAGGGCAGACCCAACTACTATCAGCAATGGGGTATATGACTCCAGGATCCAACCATTTAATAATTTCCTTTTTCACAACCTCTTGCATAAAGGGATTCAGCTTCCTTTGATGCTCAATACTTGGCCTGATGCCCAACATGAGTTGAATTTTGTGAGAATAAATGCTAGGAGGAATCCTAATAATGTCCGCAATAGTCCATCCAATAGCCCTCTCTAACTGCTTCAACACTGATATCACAACCTCTATTTGCCCTTCACTCAAGTTAGTAGCTATAATAATGGGCAATGTGTTATTTTGTCCCAAGAATACATACCGCAAGTGGGATGAAATAACCTTAATTTCAAGTTTTGAGGGCTTATCAACAGACAGTTTTGTAGGTGGGTGTCATGATTCCTCATATCTAATTCCAACCATTTTGGCTTGAAACGAAACTCGAACCTATCAAGTCCAACAACTAGCTCATCATACTCATCAATACCATTAGTGTCAAAATCCATCATTACCGCTGCTAGTGCATCAATACCTAGCCTATCGTCAATGGATACCTCATATTCTTTCCCCAAAATGTGATTCACGATGGATACCGATTTAAGATCACTTTCATGCTTTATAGACATATAGATGTTAGAAGTTACTTTCTCATTATTTAATCAGAACTTTATCTGCCCTCTTTCCATATCAACTAAGGCACGCCGAGTAGCAAGAAATGGTCTCTCTAAGATAATGTAAACCTGAAAATCAACCTTACAATCTAATATCACAAAGTCTGTCAGAAAGATGAATGACTCTACTTTCACAGGGACATCTCACAACACTCCAATGGGCCTCTTGACAGTTCTATCAGCCATAAGTAAATGCATCGCAATCGGTTTTGGAGCTCTTTAACCCAACTTCTTATAAATCGACAATGGAATCAAATTAATGCTAGCTCCCAAATCACACAAAGCCTTAGCAAAGTGAAACATACCAATTGTACAAGGAATATAGAAAGCTCCAGGATCCTTTTTCTTCTGCACAAGTGACCTAGTAGAAATATCACTACAATGTTGCAGCCTCTCATCATTCTCAAAACTGACCGCCCTCTTTTTGGTGACTAAGTCTTTCATGAATTTAGCATACCCAGGCATTTGTTCCAAAGCTTCTATCAATGGGACATTTATAGATAGTTGCTTCAACATAGCTATGGACCTGTAGTATTTTCCCTCTTCAATCTTTTTCACCAATCTTTGTGGGAATGGAGGTTGAGGTCTAGGCATGGGAACAACTTTTTGGGTAACATAAGTTTCCTTCTCTGTATCAACTTTCGGATCTTTAGTAACCTCAATTTCATCCTCATCTTTTTCAATCACTCTTTCAACCTTAGAAAGCATGGGGGGGGGGGGGGAGGGGATCAATGGTCTACTTTCCTCCGCGAGTAATCATTGCCATACAATGCCCATCTTTTTTTAGATTCTAGATTGTGTTGCTAGGAAGTGTGTCAGGCTGACGTGGGTTCACAGTAGTGGGAAATTGACTAAATTACTGCTCGAATTGCTTTATTGACACTGGATGGGCATCCACCTTATGACAAATCACAGATAAATTATTATGCATCTCTTTCACATTTTCATATGTTGCATTAAACCTCTTCATCGTCTTCTGCATCATATCCTCAATGCCAGTCATACTCATACCACCATCTCTATTAATAGATTCTCTATTACTAGGTGGAACATAAAGCCCAACTCTCTCATTTCAATTACCATAATTGTTTTGGTTATAGTTGTTATCACGATTGTAGTTCCCATCCCAGACATACTTTCCCACTCGATTGTATTTGGCATAGTTTTGACCTTGGTTTCCTTGACCTTGGCACCAATTATCCGAATTGGAACCTTGGGCGTTAGTTCGAAAACCCCCTGTCTGATCATTAATCAAATTCACATCCTCCTCATAGTAACACTCCTCAACTGGTCGTGGTGGAGCTCCTATTAGATAATTTACCACATTCACTTTTTTAGCACTCCCACTCACATGCTTTAGTACTAAGCCTAGTTTTGTCCTCATTTGAGCCATCTTTTCACGAATGTAATCATTAGATTAATTTGGTGCAGTATGAAAAGCAAACGTGCATCTACTAGTATTTGCCTTTCTAATGATCCATGCCTTATTATTTCGGGAAATCCTCTCAAGTTTTTCAGTGATCTGCTCAAAAGTGCACTCACCATATGATCCTCTAGCAACAGTATATAACACGACCCTTCCATTGTCATCTTGTCCTCTTTAGCAGTACTCCTTCAGTGACTAATCATCTATGCAGTGATTCGGAACACTTCTCATGAACCCAATGAACCTATCCCAAGAAGTGCTTACCAACTCTCTAGGTAATGCTGAGAAATTCTACAATTTATCCTTGTGATTTAACTTCATAGATATCGGAAAATACCTTTCTATGAACAACTTATGCAATTGGTCCCATGTATAGATCAAATTGTGTGGTAGCTCAGAAAACCACACAACAGCATCACCAGTCAATGACAAAGGGAATACTCTCAAACCTATGACATTCAAATCAAATTTTGGTCGTCCCACACAACTCTTTCATAGAACTTTTCAATTAAGCCATGTGAGCGTATGGATCTTTCGAAGCAAACCCAGAAAACAACCCTCTTGCTGGAAGCGTTTGCATAGGACTACCGAACACCATAAATGTATGCCCTGGAGGTAGAGGAGGGAGAACAATAGGCCCTTCTGATTCAACCGCATCAAAATCAACCCTATAATTATCACGAACCTCGGTGTTAGTGGATTCTACACCCTTTTTGCATTTTCGATTAGATGCCTACCTTGACCCTATACATGCTCATTAATAACTCTGGGGGGCTACAATATACCTCCATCTTATTGACCCTCTCCTATTGGATTGTTGTGTACCCCTTGATTATTCATTTTTCTTAATGTTTTCCTTAGTTTAGGATCGTAAGGGTCAAGGATTTGCCACGACTCCGTGTACTGGGCATACACTAGAGTTGAAACCTATAGTAAACAAAAAAAAATGTAAAATTAGGAAATACTTGACTGAAGTTCAACAATGTAGTTAGTTTAATCTAAAAGTTGTATTCCCCAGCAGTGCCATCAAAATTTAATACGTTCAAATTACACCTCCCTACAAAATATGGTTTAGACTTAAACTTAACTCACAATTATCTCTTTTTAGTCAAACTATAAAGTAAACATGCGGGTTTTGTAACTAAAGTAACAGATTGTTGATCTGAATCAATAAATAACAAGTAAGCAAGATTCACAGTTTGCGATATCAATAGAAGATGGAAACTAGGGTATATGTGTTCCCTATAAGCTCTTAACATAGTAATCCTAATAATAGTGATCATATCATAGTGTTTAACATGCAAGACCGATAAGTTATGTATCCCTACATGATTGGTAATCTTAGTAGGAACTTTCACTCGCGACTTGGTAAATCTATGAGTGTGTGCTTTAGTAACCCTTATCATCACCCCAAATTAGTCATCATATCAACTTAGTTGGGTATTCACCCTCACGTTAATTGATTAAAGTCAGACTATCAGATAGCAACAAATCCTTAACGAAATATCTATTATTTAATCCTTTCCTCATTTGTTACCCCCTTGGTAAGGCAAGTAGGAATGAGGCAAGTTCTAAGGTTGTACACCACTAGAAAGACTTCTAAATGAAAATATTAACAATACATGCATAAAAACTATTCAAGAATTATTTAGTTATTATTCATACATTGTTTATTTTTCATGGTTCAAACAACCCTAGTTGTGGATTTAGCTACTCATGCTTGAGAGTTCACAATTCATAATTAGGTTAAAAGAAATCATGAACTTACAATTAGAATAGATGAAAACCGAAATCTTGAATTGAAAATCAAAGTGCAATTGCATAAACCAACTTCCGAAAATTAAATTGCTAAAGTTTGCAAAATAATTCCTCAAAGACCAAAAACAAAAGTCTACAATAATGCCTAACTCCAAAACAAGGAAATAACATCTAGTATTTATAGTTCATAAATCCTAAACCAACTAGGAAATAAAATAAGGAAAGTTAGTCCATGAAGCGGTTTTGATTGATGGCAGGACCAACAGACCGTGGTTAGACCTACGGTCCGTGGGTCGCTTCTATGGTTCAGGTACTGTCCATATCTCTGATCTAATTGACGAATGTCCAGGATGGGTCGTCACTCGACCTACAGTCCATCATTGGCACTCATGGTTCCACACTTGGTAAGAATTCCCTAAAATTCACCTATGCCACACCACCTACGAGCTATCGTTGGACCTACGGTATGTCATTGGCCTCATTAATAGCTGCTTCTGCTCTTTTGAATCCATCTTCAATCAACCGCTACTGAACCAATTTCCTGAGAATGATTACATAAAAACATTATATCTAACAACAAAATAGCTCAAGACACACATAAACTCTAAGTGAAATACATCAAAAATATCATAAACTCACAATAAATCACAACCCAACCTGATTCCTTATTTTCTCGAGTGTGTTTTGTCCATATGTTTGGTTTTTCAACTTCTTGTTGATTATTTTGAGTTTATAAGGCATTTATGTTATGGGCTCGAGCCCCTTGACTAATTGTGTGCTTGATTGCAATGGGTAGTGTTGTATTGATGGAATTGAACTATACCCATGTTATTTTAATTAAAAATGCTTGTGAAAATGTGAATTGTGAGTGTGTTATTTAATTTGTAAAATTTAGTTGCTATATGTGATGGGTTTGAACCTAATTAATTATGGGTGAAGTCTGAGTAACATGGAGTTGACCCAATTGGATGACTTTCTTAATGATAGACAGGGTGACTTCTTTTTGAAGGTTAAATTGTTAATTAGAGCAATATGTATTGATAGAATGGGGAAAATCTGAGTACCCATGGGTACAAAAGCATATAGGTGAATTGTAATGCTTGGGGGAACTAGTATTTGTTGTGTTTGTTGGTTTATCTGTGAAAAATTAGCCACTGGGCTAAAACCTCTTGTTCGATGACCTTGTCTTAGCTTGCCAAGGAGGTTAGGTGAATCACCAAGTACGACCCAGCTCGTCTTCCCTAACGTATCCATGGCCTTGAGTACAGTCTCATTCAACAGACCTGTCTTAGTCCATTTAACCTATTTGACGAATCGCCGAGAAGGAGAGGACATCACCTTTGATGCTTGTATCTATCCCTTTTTGCATTATCAGTTTTGAAAGACCTGTCTTAGCCTGCCAAAACTAACTCGGTGAATCGTCGAGTTAGTATTGACTTCACCTTTTATGATAGAGTCTTGGGAAATTTAACACTGTCCATTTTAGCGAGCTCACTAGAGTTCGTCGAACTTGTTTAGCGATCTACCTTCCCGTTGTGTGAGCCTTAGGAGTGTTTTCGAATTGAGTTTCAATTTTTTTTGAATTCAACTAACCTTCACAAATATGTTGTATGTATGTGTGCTTATATGCAATGGCAAGAACAAAGGGTAAATAGGTGGTTTCTTCTGACATTGAATCAAATAAGTAGCTTTCTGCTCCTTTACTCGAAAGACATTAGGGCATAACCATAAATGTGCCTTTGGAGGCTCCCCGTCATCAACCAAATGCCTCTCCAAACTCATTTGACCAAGAAATCACACAACCTTGGCAGGGGGTAGTAAGAAAGAGGACAAAAATTAGGTCTAAGTTGGTGCAACATCCGTCTAAAAAGGCACAAACTTCCAGAGTCCTGTCGCTTATAGCTCCAAGGGCCTTGAATAAGCTCAAAGCTGCCAGAAAACAAACAATCCTCTAGGAAAGACATCTCTCCACAAATGGAATTATGAGCAACTACCAAGCCATCTGGGATACAATACAATTCCATAAGTTGAGGTCTTCACTAGGCATAGGGTCCTCAACATCCCTTCTAGGGTAAGGGAATTTTACACCATATACAATAAGCCCTTCCAAAGAAGTGAAATGGGACAGTCTAGAAATGACTTGAAAAAGTGGAAGTAAGAGGTAAAAAGGTTTACTGTGATGATGGGGCCATTAACACATCACTCAAGGTGCCATCTTTTGAATCTGATCTATATTCACTCTGGATGCGCCATGATTTGGACTCCTTGAAGGGTTGTTGGCACCCTTGACCGCTTACTCTTCTCCCTCCTGGATGGCGGATGGTTCGAGGATCGAGAAGAAGGATTTGACTATTGTGGCAAGATACTAGTTTGGATTCATCGATAGCAATATAATATAGTCTCAGAAATCCTTCGCCATAATAAAGCAGTATTGGTAGGTACCATCATTAATCCAGAGCATATACATATTGGTTCCATTATTGGTACCGAGATATTAATGAGGGCTAGGCAGGAGCAGACATCGCTCCCATTCCTAGTGTTGATCAAGCTATTATGTGAAAGGGTACGAGTCCCTTTTTGAGCTTCTACTGATGTAAGGGTCACACCAGCCTTATCCAGTGATATCTAGAGGATTGAAGTAAAGTGTTTGATGTATGATATGGCTCGAAGGAAGTCACTACCACCAAACTCTACACCCATTGTCGAACATGCTACTTTTTCACCTAAAACAAGCACACCTACTCTTTTTGTGGAGCAAACAGGTATTTCCGCACCTTCCTCTTTTGATGGCACTTCTATGGTACGCATGTAAAACCTGATGCTTTGACTAGTTCTATTTTGAGCCCTCCCCCTTTCCAATTTCCTGTCCCCCCTTGACCAAAGCATTAACATATCAGATGGGCAATCTTGACCGATCAGTAGATGTGAGAGTTCCTTGGGATGAGAAGGATTTTCCCAAGATTATTGACCAAGCCATCAAGAAGGCCTTTGCACTTGTGATTAAGAGAGTGGTCAAGTGTGGGGGATTATAACGAGCTATACTTTAAGGCTTGGTGATTTGACTGCTAGGATAGAAGCTCAGGAAAATTCAGAATGTAGTTCTGGTGCTTTAGACATCTTGAGGCATGAGGTCACTACGTTGAGGGCGAAGGTGGTCTAGTTACAATCTATAGAAATCTCTATACTTTGGGGCGAGGTTCCCTTTCCTGATACGCCTGAAATTCCTAGTATTGTGGCTACCTCTACTATGCATGAAGTTGTTATGGATGTTAAGATGATCGCTAATTAAGAGAGTGAGAGGGTCGAGGAGACTGATAAGGAGGAACTAAGAGTTGAGGAGTACAAGATTTTTGAGACACTGAACGAGCTATATGAGATCTAGGAGGTCATTCTTCAGGCTGCACTAAAGAGATATCTTCGAGAGACTTTAAAGGTTGGGTCTAGTTGAGTCAATCTAGACTCTACCGTACCTCATGTTGCTGAGACGGGTGCTGATGCCACAGTTGTACCTTTCATTCCACCTCTAGTGATCCTATTGTGTAGCATCAATGCCCTTCTTAAGTCTTCATCTCCTGAGACCCCAGATGAAAGTGCTCCACAGGCATAGCCAGTTAGGAGGAACCTTTCTCTCAGCCTCCAAGTACTTTTAGTTTTCTTGCATTGGGACACTACATTCTCTTTTCAGAGGGGTAAGGGCCTTTATGCCAATATTTCCATTTTGATTGTATTTTGTTATTTAGTGTTTTGAACGATTGTAGTTTGACACTTTTTTATATTAGTTGTTTATATGAGAGTTCTCTTTTGTTAAATGTGTGTTTCTTTACTTCTATTTTGTTCTCTCTTGATTTTGCAACCCCCATGAAGTTAAATCGTGAAATGCTTGAAGTTTTCATTGATAAGAATTTGAGGAATGATTGTGTTCAATATTGATGTCTTGAATAGTACTCATGATACGTATGATGCATTGTGTTGGTGTTGCGAGAATGAAATCGTTGTAGTTACACCTTTGAGCAATCTCTTTGAATCTTTTGTTTACTAGCTACAGTTTGATGCAGGCCTTGAACATCACACGTCTGCTTTTGATATTTTTGAGATGTGCTAAATGAGTGTATTTTAAAGTGATATGCGTGGTGTAATCATGCATGGGGAATCCTAAAATTTGCCTTGTTAGTCCAATTGTGTGAATCTTGGTAAATGTGAGACATGATCTTGGGCAAAAATTCAGATAGAGAACCAATCTTTCTATGAAACGTTTGTGACTACCTTGTGAGAGTGTGAACCCATGTTGGCACCATTGAGCTTAACTTATTTGTTGTTATCCAAAAGAAGCCTCTTCAACCAAATTATACTTGCCTTCACACCAAAAATGCTTATTAAAGCATTATGATGTTTTAATAGCCAACTTAGGCCAAAAGCCTAAGTTGGGGGTGTGGAAAGGAAGGATGAATAAGGCCAAGTGAAGGGCAAATAAGACTCAAATTTGAAAGTTTTGCAAAAAGAAGAAACCCCTCCTTATAAAAAATTATTTTATCATCATTTTGATGGAAATATCTTGGAAAAATGAAAACGAAAAAGAGTGGTGAAGGAAATAAAAAGGGAATTCCAAATAAATTGAGTGACAAGTCAAGGTTTGAGTTCTCAAATGAAAAAAAATAACTTGAGAAGAGGTAATGAGGATTCCAACAATGCTTTGAAAAGGTATAAATCATCAATCCAAATTGACCATGCCTTTTAACCTTCAGCCCTATTATAAGCCTAAAAGACCCTTGAGATCTTACATGAACTAGGTTGTGTGATGACTGGAAAATATGGGAAAACCTACGGGACAAAGCTTGCATGTGTTTCTCTTTTGGGATAGTGAGTACATTGATTCCTATTACCTTTGTTGATTTGCTTCATGATATCATTAAATTGTTCTTGATGTGAGGTCACTTGAATGAATTTGTTGAAACATGTTCTTGCATTACACAAGAAACAAAAAGTGAGCTTGAGCTTGTATTGAGACTTGCTAGTCATTATTTGAAGCTCTTTGATCATGATTTAGGGCGACATGCTATTAAGAGTAGTTTTTCCATTGTCCTTGCATGTTAGCTCTCATTGAGTACTGTTGTAGACACTCTTATTGAGCTTATTGTGTTCTTGATTTACTTGAGGACAAGTAAAAATTTAAGTTGGGGGTGTTGATGAGTGGTAAATTTGCACTCATTTAAGGCCATTTAGTCAGTAATTAGTGTCATCAATGCCTAATTTTTGTTGATTCTAATATAATATTGTTGATTACCAGTTATGAAGGCAAGACATGTGTCACTTTTTACTTTTCCTGTTTTATATATATATATATATATATATATATATATATATATAATTTCAGTTTTAATAGTTTTAAAAATTTTTAATTTGAAAATAGAAGTGGGCAAGAAAAATGGGAAGTTAAATGAACAAGGGATTTGTTGGGCTTTATATATATATATATATATATATATTTTTGGTCTTTTTGTTAGTTTTTTTTATTAAAATCCTTTTATATAGTTTGTAAACATAGTGGGCAAGAAAAATGGGATGTTAAATGTAAAACCCCAAAAATTTCTAAGTGACTCTTAATTTTTCTTAGGTTTTAAGGTAAATTCTTTAGTTTGAGAGTGATTTTGGATATCAATTAAGGTTACTAAAAACTCCTAGTACAAAGTTGAGTTGAAAGTTTCTTACCGATCAAATTTTGACATAACATTTTACTTAGGTCAGCTTAAAATGAGCATGTCTATTAGAATATAAAGAGTTACGTGGCCCATAACCTATAAAATTAAAGGTCTTTGAATTATCTTTCAAACTCCTCAAATTTCACAACAATTCAATTTTTGAGTAAAAAGTTATGACCATATTAGTAACTGGTGTAGTGCAATTCCGTTTTAGCTGCGGGAAAATTCTAAATAAGGTAATTATCTTCTACTTATACCACCAGGAAAATCTTGAAAACGAATTTCTTAACTCCTATAAAGCCCTAAACAAACCTATTTCCATCTTTTAATCCATCATTCTCTTCTCTCTTAAATCCTAGGGCAAAACCCTAAGGAAAAATCAAAGTAGAAGACTTCATTCAAGATTCTTTCAATATTTTTCAAGATTCTTTCCATATTTTTCAAGATTCTTCTTCAAGGTATGTTTTTCTCCAAGAATTTCATTCTTTCCAACTCAAATTTCTCCATACAATTAAAAATCACTAGTGAAAATCATAAATCTTGGCCATAGAGATTTCAAGAAAGTAATTCAAGAATCTCAAGAAAGGTTTTATTGATTTTTCTCCTTCAAGCTATTCAAGGCTTCTAATCAAGTTCTTCTTCAAGATTCTTCAATAACCTTGTTTTTCTAGGTATGTAAGGCTATCATACTGTTGGACTAGTTCGTCCTCATGCCCTATATCTTCTTTCAGATTAGTAAAAGAGTAATCTAGGATTCTTTCCCTAGATTTGAGTATTCTTGAGATAAGTTGATTTTGAGTTCTTGAATTCATATTGCTTTTCAAAAATTCTATTCCTAAGTATTGAGTTTTCATATTGTTTTTGAGATCCTTGAGTTGATTTGTTCATGTCTATAATTCAGCGTGAACCGTATTTTGAGTTATAAATCTTGAAAGTTTTTAAAGCCAACACTTGAGGTTTAAATTGAGATTTTGAGGAAGTAAAGATGAGTTTTGAGAAAAAGTATAAAGGTTCTATTTCATTAAGACTCAAGAGTTTCTAATGTTTCATATATATATACATATATACCTATGTTGATTATTGGACATGAAAGATAAGTTCATAAGTGCATGTTTTCAAAAAGGTAAACACGTATGTTTTGAAAAGTATTTCAAGTAATGTAAGAAGTCCATTCTTTGTAATGGATGAATTGAGCACAAAGTTATATTAATTATTTTGGGAGTTGTATCTAGCACCGAGTTGGGTTAGAGTCTTTTATGATTCGGAAGTCCCATTGAACTACATAGCCAGCGTAGGATAGGATTGGCAGAGTCATGATTGAGCTGCATGGGTCATCGTAAGTTTGTTTTGTTATCTATTTGTTACTTTATTTTACTTATTTAAGCATCTTTAATATCTTATTCATGAACTAACATGTTTATTATGTGTTTTACAGGAGGAATCTTGCATAGGATGCTGCCCGGGCTTTAAAATACTCTGTGAGAAGGCTTTTTACACAGTCCTATCACTCCTGGAGTGAGATCCCAAATAGTATACGTCAAGCGATGTTTAATGAATTTAAGGTAAATAATTTTTTAGTTAAGTTTACTAATTTTAGTATCCTTTACTTTTTTTTAATTATCTAACGTTATTCATTTTTTTAAGACTATGTGTACTTAGGAACCGAGGTTTTATATGGTCATTGCGATCACATTTGAGAAGAGGGCATCTCCGAGACTGTCTAGCTGGCTAAAGAAAGCATGGGATACTGATCAATGTCCGAGTTGGATATTGTCTGATGTGTTTGATGAATTGTGCCAATATTAGACCATATATAAGTTCAAAGCGATGTCTGAACGAGCTAAAATGGCTAGAGGCGGTATTAAGGGTGGCTCATTGCACACTGGAGGTGCAAAGAGTGTTGGAACAATTACAAGAGAGATGGGAAGTTCTATTTCAAACTTTTAAATAAATAATTAGTTGATTAATATCGTTATAATATAAATTTCATTTTTATTTATAGGAAAAAGAAATGGGGCGCACTCCTGTTGTACTAGAGGTTTTCAAGAAGGGTCATGTGAATAAGAAAGAAGATGAGTCAGATCCGGATGTATAGGTGGAGAAAGGGCCAAACGAACTTTTGTATATTATCTAATATGAATAATATATATTAACAGTGAATATATTTATGATATGTATATATATATATATATATATATATATATATATATATTGATGTCAATTTTTATATTTAATAATATGGACAATAAGTTTAATCAGTATGTCAATGAGAATTTAGATAGTTCGAACCAAATGACACTTGACCTGTCCACCCAAATTTGGACAGAAAAAGTGGGTAGCGGGGACACACAAGGATAGAGTCTATGGTACAGGTGTTCGAAATGATGTAAGATGACTCCAGTCGGGCTTACAAGGTATTGGATCATCACGTCAAGCTGAGGCACTTGACGGTGTTCAGATTGCTTCTATGTTGGCTCAAATAGCACAACTTATATCGGCACTGGTAGAGTCTTAGCAGAGAAGAGTAACTGAACAACAAAGCATGAGTGCGACCATTCAGCAAATCAAAGAACAAGTGTTGAACCTCGCTCGTCGACCTACTACATCTTTGGCTTGCGAGGACACTGATGACGACATTGAGGAGGAGGATGATTTTGTAAATTGCACTCCCTAATTTAGGTCTCTTTTATGAACTTTTTGAAATTTTGAAATGAATTTTAAAAGACTTTATAAGTTTTAAATTGTGTTTTAGATATTTTTGAATGTTAATTTAAGTTTGTTGTTTTATGTTTTGTGTAGCTTCTTTATAATTTTGTGTGTTTGATTTGGGACTGAATTGAATTGATTTTGTAGGTGGGTCACTTGCAGTATCTGCTGTCAAAAAAATTGTAGAAAAAGCGACACACAGGGTTGTTTTGTCCGTCACTTTTCTGGGTTTTACTTTTTAGAAAGACCTAGAAAAGCGACGGACGGGTCCTTTAGTCCGTCGCTTTTCTGAGTTTCATTTTTTAAAAATACCATAAAACCAACCGACAGAGTCCTTTAGTCCATCGCTTTTCTTGATTTTTAAAACTTAAATTGAAAAAAAAAGCGAGGGACAACGTCTCTTAGTCCTTCACTTTTCAAGATTTAAAAAAAATTAAGAAAAGCGATGAACTTCGTCACTTTTTATAAATTTTTAAAAAAATTAAAAAAGCGATGGACGATGTCGCACTATTAAAAAAAATATCTTTTTAAAAAAACAATAGGCAGCGCAGTCCGTCAATTTTGGAAAAGCATCGAAGCCAAAAAACAACGCAATTGACTGCATCACTTTTTTGTCGCTTTTGGCAAAAAAAGCAACGCAGTCCTCGCCTTTTTCCATCATTTTTTTGCAGTTTTTAAGAAGTGTATTTAGATTTAAACAACGTCAATACTATAACCCTGGATCTATATCCATGACCCAACGATTAGGGCCTAACCTAATGAAGTACCAAACCCTTATCCCTAAAAATGACTTAAGAACTAACCCTAACCTTGTGACCGAACAGTTGGCCATTATTTGGTCGAGTCTCTAAGTTGGGATTGAATCTCAGGTCGGGGGCTGAGGATTGGATCATGGTTCAGGATTGAATTATAGGTCAAGTTTAGGTCCCATGTCGGGAAAGGTCTTAAATCTAGCGTTAGATCCCGCACTAGGATTATACTAGGTGGAATCTCAAATTAGGTCCTAAATTTTTGGACGTGTCTCGAATCGAGCAATCTCGGATCGAGTTATAAATTTTTCAAGGGCAGGATATGGATCGCGTTACGAGGTGATAGTTTGAGAGGATAGAGGTTAGGATGTTTAGGTGGATGTAATGACCCGAGCCTACACCATGGACGTAGCTGGCAATCGAGAACCATTGTTGGTCCCCAAGCAAACCCTCATCTTGGATGGCTACAACGGGAAGATTAAATCAAGCATACAAAGCTTAAAACTGAAATAAATTCAATAAACTCGAATACTGAACCTTTTAAAAGTCTGTACAATACTCAAAATAAAAGTAAATATAGAAAATCTTCAACTCTATGTATCTATGAAGCCTCTGCTATTACTGAAGGATAACAAGACAAGACCCACAACATCTCAAAACTACTAACTGTAAGATAAAGGTGAAGTCCTCCAGAATATAAGAAGGCTCACCAAAGTTGACTAGAATATCACATGACCTCAACAAAACGCTGTTGATGATCCTGAATACCTGTATCTGCATCATGAAATGATGCAGGCCAAATGGCTCAATATGTGGAGTGTACGAGCATGTCAGGGGAATTCTAAAGCATAAACATAGGGTTGAACTTGATAAAAAGGAAACATACTTACCTCTTCTCAACTCAAGAATAAGATACTCAACTCAAAGATTAGATACTAAACTCAAAGATATGATACTCAACTCAAAGGTACTCAACTCAAGATACTCAACTCTGGATAACCAACTCTAGATACTCAACTTAAGATAAAGAAACAATAAAAGATGCAATATATGGAAATCTTTTAAAACAGTAGATAGCAACTCAATGTATTGAAGAATACAATAATAACTCAATTTATATAGAAAAACACAATATAACTCTATGGAAGATTCTCTAACTGACAACCATCACTATGTGCTATCTTATGATATATCGTCTCGCCCACACTGCCAGAACTTTCCTATACTTTGTCGGGGTATAAAAGCAACAACTAAATGGATCCACTAGTCTATGCTAAAAAGCATTAAGTAATACTCTAAAAAGTATGAATCTTTCTACCCACATTGGCTACATGGTTTATGGGGGTTGTGAGTTGTCTGAACACTCCCCATATCTGTGCTCAATACTACTATCAAAATATAACTAGCTCATATGTTTAAATACATAACTCTTTCTGTATTTTGAGATTATTACTTAAAAAATTTTCTATTAAAAGAGATGGTACTCAAATTGCTCAAAACTCTTTCGGAATACTCAATTTCCTCTCATCTTAAATGTAAAAATATTTACTCTTGGGAATACTTAGTTCTCATATATCATTTTAAAGAAAATGAACTCAGCTCTACTCTTCCTCAACTCTGTGCTCAACTCTTTGAAATAAGTTTTAAAACAATTTGTAAAAAGACTTTTTAAAGTAGGGTTCATGCCAAATGATGGGCATGAACGACTCATTTCAATGTTTTCACTAATTATGCGTAGAACTCAATACTTAGTAGCTCAACAACTCCAGAACTCAAGGAGTGAATGATACTACCCATCTCAAGAATGCTTGACTCAGAGGATTCATATGGAATTATGTGCATGAACTACTCAACTCAAGGACTCAATGATACCTTTCATCTCAAAACTGCTCGACTCATAGGGTTCATGCAGAATTATGGGCATGAACTACTAAACTCAAAAATCTTTATAGGTAACATGTAGTAACCCCATGATTAGGAATATAATCCCAAAATGATTAGGAACTCAATACTCAAGACTTAGAACTTGAAGATGCTAATCCTCTCAAAGATACTCAACTAATGGAGTTCATGTGGAATTTATGGTCATGAATGAATCAACTCAAAGGTCTAAGTAACAATATGAAACTCATGTATACGACTCTTCTCATTCTCATACTTACTTCCTCAAAACTCAGTTTAAAACTCAAGTGTTGTCTTTGAAAAACTTCCAAAGATTTATAACCCAAAATAGGGTTCATGCTGAATTATAGACATGAACAAATCAACTCAAGGATCTCAATAAAAATATAGAAACTAAATAATTAGGAATAGATTTTTTTTTAAAAGAACCATGAACTCAAGAACTCAAATCAACTTATCTCAAGAATACTAAAATCTAGGGGTAGAATCCTAGATTTCTCTTTTACTGATTTGAAAGAAGATGTAGGCCATGAGGACGAATTAGTCCAAAACTATGATAGCCTTACACACTTGAAAGAGTAAGGTTCTTAAAGAATCTTGAAGAAGAACTTGATTAGAAGCCTTGAAACCCTAGCTTGAAAGTAAACAATCAAAAAAACCTTTCTTGAGATTCTTGAATTAGTTTCTTGAAATCTCTATGGCCAAGAATTATGATTTTTATTAGTGATTCGTAATTGTATGGAGAAATTTGAGTTGAAAAGAATAGAATTCTTGGAGAAAGACTTACCTTAAAGAAGAATCTTGGAAAAGATTGAAAGAATCTTGATTGGAGTATTCTACTTTGATTTTTCCTTAGGGTTTTGCCCTAGGGTTTGAGAGAGAAGAGAATGATGGATTAAAAGATGAAAATCTGATTGTTTTGAGCCTCTTATTAGTCAAAAAATTCGTTTAGGGTTTTCTTGGAGGTAAAAAGATAAAAACAATGCTTTCTAATTTTTTCCCGTCGGCTAATTCGTAACAGCACTGTATCAGGTTACTAAAATAGTCATAATTTTATACTCAGAAATTTGATTGATGCAAAATTGGTGGCGTCTAAAAGTAGATTTAAACACCTTTAATTTTATAGATTTTTTCCCACGTAACTCTTAATATTCTAAGAAATATGGTCGTTTGAAGTTGACCCAAGTAGAATCTTACATCAAAACTTAATCGATAAGTAAACTTCAAGAACACTTATCAATAACTCATCAACAAATTAAATTGCTCAATATTTATGGCTAGATTCACAAAAGAAAATCATGTTTGGCGTGTGGGTGAATGAACCCAACACTATGGAAGCTTACATACCTCAAAGAACTAGGTTCTTGGCAAAATCTTGAATTTCTTGAATAAATGCTTGAAACTTTAAACTTTTTCTCCTCTTGAATCTTCTCTCTAAAACCCTAAATGCTTTGGGGATGAATGAAACTGATTCTAATCAGTTTAGACTCCTAAAACCTTACTAAAATCATTTAAATCCGATTGGGTAAGGAAAAGGCCAAAATACCCCTCATATTTTCGGGTATCTTTCCTTATTTGTTCAGCCTGACTTCAAACGGGCATATCTCACTCATACGAACTAGAAAATTATTAAACTCAGTGGCATTGGAAAGAGGATTCCAAGACCTTTCATTTGATATCTTATGGATCTCCTAACTCATCATGTGCTAAAGTTATGGTCATTTGAAGTTGACCCAAAACATAAAAGAACTAAGGAATGAGTTGAATGAATTCTCTTTAATTCTTTTTGGAACTTAAGGTGCTATATCTAGTGAACTGCCTTAATACTTAAGAAATTTTAATTTCCTTGGTAAAATCCTACTCACCACGAAGGATGGTTCGAGTCTTAGTTCAAAACATTTCTGAGGTGTTCCAGTGGATTAGGTGGTTGGGGTGGTGAAGTTGAAACAAAATTTAAGAAGTCAATATTTTCCTTAAAATTGGAGGAAAATAAATTAATTTGACAAATAATTTTCAAAATATTTAATCCAATTGAATATAAGAAAATCTGGAAAAAAATCCTCCATGCCTAACACACCCTTAATCAGGAAGAAAAATCAGTGGTGCTATTGCATATCATAAAATACTTTTTTTTTTATAATGGATCATTTCATTCACAAACCCTAGATTTGATTCTATAGCACTAACACTCTATGTGGTTTGTGATATTAAGCTTACCTTCCTTTTGATCTTTTTGTAACAATTCTTTTAGCATAATTATGTTATAAAATCAACCTTAAAATAGTTAGTACAAAAGTAAATAACAAACATAAGCAAAGGAAATAAAGAGAGTCAAGAAGAAAATGCTTAGAGATTTTCTAATTCTTTTTTAGGAGTATTTCAATTGTTAACTTCATCTCAATTGTTAAGTTTATCGAATATGAACTTTTATGCCTCTTGTTATAATGTTCATAAAGGCATACAAAAAGTTGTCATGATATAGCATTAACAATAAGATCATCAAGAAGGTTAGAGGATGCGCGAGTTATATCAATAATGGTGTGTGGAGTAGTGAAGGATTAACTATACATCATGAAGAAGATTAATAGTCATCCATATTAATATTTTATAACAATTTATTTTTAATATAAAAACATATTATTTGACTGATTTTCCTTTAGTGATATACTCTTTCTTTAAAACTAATTTTAGAAAATCATGCATGAATTTAATTTTGACTAATCTATATTTATATTACTTTAAAAACATGAAGGGTTTTGGCATCATTTTTTCTCAAATGGTGTCTCTAATCCTTCAACTCCATTCAAATCAAGTGTCTCCTATCACCGTTATCATCAATAGACAATGTCATTTCTGCAATTAAATTAATCACTACATGAAAAAATGGAGAAAATCTTTAGCTATTAAAGTCAGAGCTCTCTATAATAACATGAATTCTTATAACAATATTTGAAATAATTTTTTCACTTTTTCTATTATAATCAAAAGATTATTCGGACAAATGACACTATCATAGAAAGGGTTGACTGTATATATACACACACATAATATATGAGGTGAAAGAAAAAAAATGATTACAGTCATACAATTCTATGATATCGTGAATTCACGAATATGACCAATTTTTTTTTTTTTTTTCAGAATAGAATTTTCACATTTTCTGTAACAACCAAAAAACAAAAAATCAACAAACATTGCGATTTTAAAGAAATTTGACCGTATTATATTTGAATAAATACAATAGGCAAAAGAAATAATTAAACTAATCTCATTGAAGTAATGTTCAACTAGTGAATATAAAATGTACAGAATGAAATGTTAAGGCCTTGGATATTTATATGTGGTTTGTGGTCCTAATCTCATATAAGTTATTTTCTCTGATTTAATTTATTTGTTTATTTTGATTTAATATATAATTTAAAAAAAAAAATAAGATTTTTGCCACCAATATGACTAGTTGTTGAACCCTATTCGACTTCTTCATATGTTTACCTTTTTATATTTGAATCCCTTTAATGAAAATCCTGACTTCCACCACTAAAACTCTTTGAGAAAGAACGCTCTAACTTATAATTTCCTTAGTCAACTCTTTGAAATATAAAAAGTATTTATTTCACATTTTAAAAAACACTTGTTGTAGAGAATAACGATTTAATATATGTGCAATACGTATTATATATGTAATATGTAATTTCTAAGTCATATATATATATATATATCGACGATTATAATTACAATTGCTAAGAGTAAGATTACATGTCTTAAATACAACACATTACATTAACAAACCCCTTGATTATGTAATGCTATTTAGATTAATGCTCGTATATTACTTGTTAGATATTATTTTCAAGAATAACACGAAGTAAGAAAAAAGGAAGATGAAAACAATAACGTAACAATAATAAAAATAACATATTTAATATAATTTTATAAATGAGATTTGAGAATGGAATACATTTTATAAATAGTAACGTAGAACATTATTTTCTTCATAAAAGTCACTCATTTACCATTTCTACCATGAAAATTACTACACTTTGAAGTATACTAACACGAAAAGCAAACAACCTGAAATCTGAAGGTCAACTTTTTTATTAAATATAATAAATAAAAATCAAATAAAACCTTTTGTCTGACCTAAAACTCATATGAAGAAAGTAAAATATTAAAAGAACGAATGGGCCTCTAGAAAAATCAGATTGAAACTTTGTTGCCTCCCAAGTTTTCTACAATTTCTTTTGGGGAAGTGTGGCTCTATACTTTTATTTTGTTCTTTAATATTTATTTTTTTCATATGAGTTTTGGATCAAGTTGTGTCTGTAAATTTTAATTGAATTTTTATTTATCAATTTTTTTTTTAAAAAAGCTATTCATGGGATTATTAATATTTTCAGGTTGTGTGATTTTTGCGTTAGTATACTCGTGCTAAAAATGATAGTTAAGTGATTTTTGTTTTATTTTGGGGGGCGGGGGGTGATGGTTACATGATTGTATATGAAATTGATATGTGTACATACCTTACATCTACCTTGTGAAGACGATAATAAATGAATCGAAAAGCATACATATACTTTAATACAAACACATCATTTAGACATAAAATTTCCAATCCATAGAAAATAAAATCTATATATATATATATATATATATATATATATATATAATGTCTTTTTCAGTTTTTCTCCCAACAATCAACCATTATAACAATTCACATAATTTTCCTATATATAGGGAAGAAAATAGAAAGTAATCAATGATATCTACGATAAAAAGAAGATATAATCAATCCTAAGTTCATATTCAAGCTCAAATTCTCTTTGTAAGTAAGTAGAATATCAACTTACCAGATGAAACAACTCTTCAATTGTGCCTCTGTCACGACCTAGACCATCGTGATTGGCACCCACACTAACCCTCCAATGGGAGAACCATTACTACAATCCAAACCCAACAACTAATCCAAAACTAAAGCATTTAAATTACGGAAGCAAGTTAAATACTAAGGAAAGAAATGGGGAGTTCCCATAAACTCCAAACAAAAGTGTATCAACTAAAACGAATGAGAAGTAATACCTAGAACCTGAAAGTCAATGTACCAAAACATCTAACAATGAACCAAAGTCTAAACAAGAAGGGATACAACCCCAAACTAATGAACTAATTAACTAACTAGAAAAGTCTAAGTCCAAAATGTGGACATAGACGAAAGGAGAACTCATGGCAGCCTGGAAGAACTGGCTCACCATTGAATTCGAACGACGATCACTGATCTTCTTAACTAGGTATGTCAATAGCCGCTTAAAGATGCCCTGTACTCAACAAAGAAAGAGCAAGTGCGGTAACAGTACACAACCAAATTGTAATAGTAGGATCACGCGGCTATCCCACTAAGTGCAACATATATAAGCCATCATAATAATATAATCACATGCATATATCGAACACATACATTATCAACATTTACAAACAAGGTGCAATTTCACATTTCTCAAGACACACAATTATATCAAATCATTGGTCCTCTCATGGAAACCAAACCCAAACTGTTAGCATATCGGAACGTGGTACCCGATTCAATTATTATGCCGGAATGTGGCAACCAATCCCATAATTTATGCTGGAACGTGGAAATCGATCCAAGTAGTGTGATAGAACGCAACATTTGACCCATTCAACAAGCCACAATAACAATCACAAAGTATATTCGCATAATCATACAATCAAGTCATGATTCATGGCATCCATCATTCATATATCCTTATTTACAATTAATGTGATCAATAATGCAAAATTCGCATACATACATGTTTCATAATGAAGAAAGAACAAATATACATCACACAATCATAGAATCACAACCATCACCTACCTCGAAACAAGCATGAAACCCAAAGAAACTTGATCCTTCCCTTTCCGAATTCGTTTAGCTTATTCTTGGTATACAAACAATTAATATAATACGCGAATCAATAAACAATCACTAATTACCCGGATTACAAACAATTCTAAAAACCCTAGATCATACCCATGATCCCACAATCCAAATTAGGGATTTTTCCAGCATAAATTCTAGATCAAAACCTTCTCCCATCGATAATTACCTATTAGATTATGTTCTACAGATCAAAAAATGGATTTGGGGAGTGAAAAAATCTTACCATTAGCCTCAAGAATGGTGGAAAACTATCAATAAAAGCCCTGGGTTCATTCCTTAGCTCTCAAATTCGAAAATTGCATATTAAAATGTTTTTGGGATTTATTTAGGGCTTTAAGTCACGTCTGACCGCCACAACGGTCCTCATCCCGCTACAGCGGCCCCGCCCTGGCGACAGAATTCACCACCAAAGCGACTTGCATGAAACAATGAGTTATTTTAATAATTCCAATACCCCCATTTCACAACATGCCTTCAACCAACGACACTTAGAAACTACCGTTCACGCTAAGATCGATTTTGGGAGTTCTACTCACTCGAATTCAATTCCGTAAAGTCCTACAGATTTCTTAACAACTTATCTATCTTCTCATGTAATCATAATCATAATTAAATCACCCAATTGCTACCAGATTTCTCTAGACTTTAATTACTTCGATTTTATCCAAATCTGGACTAGGTTGAGAAATTCCAAGTAACTACGAAAAAGCTTTCTGACCCAAAATTTTTCCCTGTTGACTTTTCTATAATGACGAAACCCAGTCGTTATAGCCTCTTAACCTTACATCTTGTATTTTACGATTAATTTCACTCAAATGGTGCCTCACATTCCCAGCACAGCACAAATCTCAAGGATTCAATCCATGTTATTATTACCAGGTGCCGCCATTTTTATAGCTAATTAATCACTGGAAAAAGAATGAGAAAAAAATTAGTTGTCGCAATAAAACTTCTCTACCAACTGTTATCTCTAACACAATAATTATAAAGAGATTTGAATGTGTATATATACACAATAGATGAGTGAATTTTTGCAGTTAACTAATCACTAATGAAACTAACCTGGGTGAAGTGTTGTTCAAAGTTTTTATTAATAAAACGTGCCTTCGGTATTTATAGAGGATTCGTCGTCCTAGTTTCTAGATTTTCATAATAAATTTGGATTTTCAAGATACGAAAGAAATAAAAGGAACATAATTATTTATCATTTTTTTTGGTTAATACCTCTATGGCCCCTCAAACTTATCAACGGAATTCATTTAGACACTCAAATTATAATTTGTTTCAATTGAGCAATTGAACATATGAAACATCTACTTCTAATATAAAATATAGTACGTGACTAATTTGCCTTTTGTGATATACTCTCTTTAAAACTAAATTCTGTGAACAATTTTTATTTATTAAAAAACCACTATCGGTAATGTCTCATCAATTCCAATCAAATCAGTAAGATTAATTAGTCAAATATTAATTTTTACATGAAATATAAAATAAGCTAAATAGAGTGGTCAACAAAGAAAGAAGTTTTAATTATCCTTATTCATGATTCTGTTGGCATTCCTTGATTGTATATTAAGTCAAGTATTTCAAGTTAATACTCCCTCCGTTCACTTTTACTTATCACACTTTGACTTGACACACCCATTAAGAAAATAATTATTGATATAGGTATTTTACCAAACTTTTCCCTATTAAATGATGTCTTAAAAAATGAATTGAAAAATATGTATTTAATGCTAAGGGTAAAAAATGAAAAAAAAAAATTATCCTCTTTTCTTGATATGTAAAAAGTGACAAATAAAAATAACATCTATTTTAGGAATAAGTGAAAATCAACAATTTAGATATTATCACATTTTATGCACCAACTAATTTTACAACAAACTTTATCTATTAATTGTCCCTTTCATTAACTTTGTATGGAACAAAAATATAATCTGACTTATGTCTTTGATATGATGTCGTAAATTTACATACTTATATATAAAAGAAATAATTCATGATTTAAACAAAAATATAAGAGAAATTATTGTGTAACACCCCGCTATTAGAAAGACTTATAATTAGAAAGAAACTATTTTTGGAAATAATCAAAATTGAAAAGTTTGACAAAATTAAGCTAAGGGTGAGTTTTGGGTCAACTTCAAATGACCATAATTCCTAGCTTAGGATGAGTTAGGGGTGCTACAAGATACCGTAGGAAAGATGTTTAAATTATCTTTCCAACACCACCGAGTTCGATCAATTTCAAGTTAGAATGATGGAGATATGCCCATTTGAAGTTGGGCAGTCTAGATAAGAAAAGTCAAAACCGGATTTTAAAGGGGTATTTTGATCTTTTCATTATCCATTTAATTGAATCCATTTTTAGTAAATTATTTGGAGTCTAAACTGAGTTAGTTCAGTTTACGCAATTGAGAATTTCGCTAGGACTTTGAAAGAACTCAAGAGGAGAAAAGATGAGAAAAGTCAAGGCGTTCATGGAGATTTTTTGCGAAATCGAAGTCGTTTCACCAAGGGTTGATCCCTAAATAGGTATGTGAGACTTTCATAGCGTTGGGTTCAATCACCCAAGTGCCAATCATGTTTAGTTCAGCGAAATTCATTCTAGAAAGTTAAAAGTTTGATAAGTCTTGGATTATGTTCTTGAAATTGGCTTTTGTTCTTGAGATTTGATGGGATTGTTGAGTTCTTGATGGAATCGTGTTGATTTTAGAGTTGTGTTTTCTTAGATTCTTGTGTACATATACTGGGTATCTGAATCTAAAGAGAAAGTGAGAAAAAAAAATTGAATTTAGGCAAAGTGGGTTAGAAAACAAAAAAGGAACAAGTCGGGCAAATTTGGGTACCAGGTCCGCATCGCGGACCTGTTCCTCAGGATTGGGTAATTTTTCTCCGCGTCATAGAGCAGTCAAGGACCGTTCTACCTCAAAATTTATTTTGCGATCAAATATTTATATGTATCTCTGCGTCGCGGACTTGCTTCCAAATAGTGATTTCTTGATCGATTCTCTTGTTTAACTATCTAAAAACACTCCTAAACATTATGAGATCTTTCTTATTACTAATCACAATCTTTGAATCCATAAATTCAAATTCAAGGAATGTTAAGAGTTAAGTCAAGAGAATTTCATAAAGTTTTTCAAAAGTCTTTTTCAAAAGTTTTAACTTTGTTTTATGACTTGAGTATTGAGTTGAGTAAAAGTAAAGATTGAAGTTCATTTCTTCAAAAGAGTAGATTGTGACTATGTATTCCCAAAGAGTAAATGTTTTCATATTTAAACAAGAAATGAAACTGAGATTTCCAAAAGAGCCTTTGAGCTGGTCTTCAATAAAGGGTAAATGCTTTCACAATTACACAGGAGAGAAAACTTTGATTTTCAAGATAGCCTTTGAGCTAAGTTTTGAGTAATTATCTCAAACCACTGAAAGAAGTTATGTTTTTAAACATAAGAACTAGTATTATATTTTGGGAGTAGTATTGAGCACCGATATGGGGGAGAGTTCAAACAACTCCCAACCCTCATAAACCATGTATCCATCATGGGTAGAAAAGGGTCATAATTTTTAGATGATTCCTTAGTGCTTTTTAGCATACACTAGTGGATCCACATAATAGTTAGGTTATATACCCTCGGCAAGGTATAGCACGGCCTTGGCAGCGTGAGGCAAAATATTGTTTCATCGCAATAGCTTTTAAGTGATGGTTGTCAGTTAGAGAAACTCCCACATAAGTATTTTGTATTTTTATATACACAGAGTTGATTGTATTTTTATATACATTAAGAGTTTACATTGTATCCTTGCATACATACAGAGTTACTATTGTATTTTTAAATACACAGAGTTGATATCCATGTTTTGAAAAGCTTTTCTTTATATTGCACTTGTTTATACTGCTTTATATTGAACTGAGTTCCGTTCAGTTTAGTTGAGTTGAGGCCAGGTTTGTTCTTTCAGTTCCTTTCAAGCTTATGTCTTGTTATAGTATTCCCATCGCATGCTTGTACTTTCAACATACTGATGCCATTTGGCCTGCATCGTTGTTAATATGCAGATACAGGTAACTAGGATGTGCATCTAGCACTTCATTGATCCAGTTGAGTATTTAGAGGCTTGCAGTGAGCCTTCTTGTTTTTGAGAGGATCCCTATTTACATTGCTGTAGTAGTTTTTAGTTGTTAGGATGATTTGGGGTCTTGCCCCGACATCTCTCCTAGTTTTAGAGGCTTCACAGATAGACAGTTAGTTAGATCATTTGTCACTATTTTGTTATTGGCTTATGTTTTGAGACTTGAGTCACCACCTTTGCCAGTTAAATGTTCATTTAAAATATTCTAAGTTTATTTCATGAGTTCATCATTTGAGACTATTTTCTTGTGTTTAAGTCTTCCGCTGAGTAGTAAGCCAGGCCAAGGGTTCGCTTGGGGCCAACAATGGTTCTCGAGTACCAGTCCCACCTAGTATGTATACTTAGGGCCTGGCAAACTTTGTATCAGAGCCCTGAGTTCAAGAATCCTAGAGAGTCTATGAAGTCGTGTTTGTAGAGTCTTAGTTATCTGTGTGAAGCACGCCACATCTATAATTAAGAGGCTTCAATATTTAGGAATTTACTTCACTTCTTTCATACTCATTTCGTGTGATAGAGTTCATCTTTATAAAGTTTCTTCTAACTCGTGCTTGTGCGTGTCTTTCAAATCATGTCTCCACGAAGAGGTGTCTGAGGTCGTCCTACTAGGAGAAATGTTGAGGAGCAAGGGGTACCTAATGTACCTGAAGTGCAACCCTAAGGAGAGGTCATCAATGCTAATTTCGAGAAGCCATCCGAATGCTGAGTCAAGCTATGACCAACCAAGTGGGATAAAGAGGGGTTCGACATGATGTAGCTGATACGTCTAGGATCCTAGAGTTCCTAAGGATGAATCCTCCAAGCTTCACTGGTTCAAGCACTGCTGATGATCTGGAAAGATTTGTTGAGGAACTGTAAAAGGTGTTTGAGGTTATGCACGTTGTTGATGCTAAACGAGTTGACCTAGCTACATATCAATTGAAGAGTGCTACTAGGACTTAGTTTGACTAGTAGAAGAAGGGTAGAGTTGAGGGTGCACCAATTTTGAGATGGGCGATGTTTGAGGAGGCCTTCTTGGGGCATTTCATTCCCTGAGAACTAAGAGAAGCAAAGGTACAAGAGTTACTCACTTTTAAGCAGGATTCACTAAGTGTTCATGAGTACAACTTGAAGTTTACCCAACTTTACCTATATGCCCCGAAAATGGTTGTTGATGAAGAGCAGGATGAGTTTGTCTATTGCTGGGTTGTCTCATCTGTCTAGTAGGGAAGGCAGGGCATCTATGCGGATAGGGCATATGGACATAGCAAGGCTAATGATCCATGTGCAACAAGTTGAGCAGGAAAAACTTAGGGATAGAGAAGAGTTTAAGAATATGAGGGCTAAGACATACGGGAATGAGTTCGAGCAACAAAAGAGTAATGCCAACTGGTCTTCCAATAGAAACAAAACGGACCTGCTCCATCATCTGCTAGTGCACCTACACCAAAGAACAAAAGTGAGTACAATAGTCAGAATTTTATGGCTACACTTGCCTATTCTCAAGGTAGTATGGTACAAAGGGATAGTAAGCTTCCTGCATGTGCTAAGTGTGGTAGGAACCATCCAGGGATGTGTCGTGATGGCTCCACTGGTTGCTGCCAGTATGGCATGAACAGTCATTTTATGAGAGAGAGTCCAAAGAATAGGCAGGGTAATGGTAATGGGGGCAATAAAGCCCCGTCTTCTTAAGTTTCTCCACCAGACAGAGCTGCATCTAGAGAAGCTACTTCAGGGGCAGGCGGAGGAGGAAACCATCTTTATGCTATCACCAATCGCCAAGAGCTAAAGGATTCGTCAGATGTTGTCACTAGTACGATTCAAGTCTTTAACTTTGATGTTTATGCTTTGCTAGATCCAGGAGCGAGTTTATCCTTGGTCACCCCTTATGTTGCAATGAACTTTGATGTACTTCCTGAAAAACGTACTGAGCCCTTCAGTGTTTCTACACCTGTTGGTTAGTCTGTTCTAGCAGAAAGAGTCTATCGTGATTGTACCACTTCCGTTAATCACAAGAGCACCATGGTTGATTTAGTTGAGTTAGACATGGTAGATTTTGATGTCATTATAGGTATGGACTGACTTCATGCTTGTTATGCCTCAGTTGATTATAGAACTTGAGTTGTCAAGTTCCTGTTTCCTAATGAGACAGTTATAGAGTGGAAGAGTAGTTCAGCAATGCCTAAGGGTCATTTTATTTCGTACTTGAAGGAAAGGAATTTAGTTTCCAAGGGGTGTGTCTATCACTTAATCCTAGTTGATGTTTCTAGTGTTGAGATACCTCCTATTTAGTCAGTTCCAGTAGTAAAAGAGTTTCCAGAAGTCTTTCCAGATGATCTTCCCAGAGTCCCTCTTGAGAGAGAAATAGATGTTGGTATAGATATTCTTCTTGATACTTGTCTGATATATATTCCACCATATAGAATGGCACCAGCGGAGTTGAAATAGTTAAAGGAGTAGTTGAAAGATCTCCTAGAGAAAGGTTTTATTCGACCAAGTGTCTCACCTTGGGGTGCTCCGGTGTAGTTTGTGAGGAAGAGGGATGGTACTCTTAGAATATGTATAGATTACCGTTAGTTTAACAAGGTTACTATCAAGAATAAGTATCGTCTTCTGAGAATTGATGATCTCTTCTATCAACTTTAGGGTCCCACTTGTTTCTCTAAGATAAACCTTAGATCTGTCTACAATCGATTAAGAGTAAGGGAATGTGGTATTCTAAAGACAGCATTCAGGACCCATTATGGTCATTATGAGTTTCTGGTCATGTCATTCGGTTTAACTAATGCATCTACAGTGTTCGTGGACCTTATGAATATAATATTCAAGCGTTATTTAGATATGTTTGTTATCGTGTTCATTGATGACATACTAATCTATTCGAGGAATAAAGAAGATCATTCTAGTCATCTCAGAGCAGTTCTCCAACTAATAGAAAGTTGTATGCTTAGTTCCCTAAGTATGAGTTTTGGCTTGAGTTTGTGGCATTCTTAGGCCGCATTATTTCTGGTGATGTAATTACAGTTGACATTTAGAAAATAGAGGCAGTGCAGAATTAACCTAGACCCATATCTCCAATTGATATTAGGAGTTTCTTGGGGTTGGTTGGATATTATAGAAGGTTCGTAGAGGGGTTCTCATCTATTTTGTCCCCTTTGACCAAGTTGACTCAGAAAACAATTAAGTTTCAATGGTCTGAAGCTTGTGAGAAAAGCTTTCAAGAATTGAAAAAGAGGTTGATTACTGCCAGTACTGACCTTATCAGAAGGTAAGCAAGGCTTTGTTGTATATTGTGATCTAGAGTTGGTTTGGGTTGTGTGTTAATGCAGAATGGCTAAGTTATAGCTTATGCCTCCAGATAGTTGAAAGTTCACGAGAAGAATTACCCAACCCATGATCTAGAATTGGCTATCATAGTATTTGCTTTGAAAATATGATGTCACTATGTGTATGGTATTCATGTAGATGTATTCACTAATCATAAGAGTCTTTAGTATGTGTTTAGTTAGAAAGAGCTTAATCTCAGACAAAGAAGGTGGTTAGAGTTGCAAATATTATGACATGAGTATTCTTTATCACCCAGGTAAGGCTAATGTTGTTGATGATGCCTTGAGTAGATTGTCTATGGGTAGCACCACCCATTTTGAGGAAGATAAGAAAGAGCTAGCAAAAGATGTGCATAGACTTGCACGTTAAGGAGTTCGCCTAATTGATTCCACAGAAGGAGGAGTAGTGGTGATGAATAGGGCTAAATTATTATTAGTGTCAAAAGTAAAAGAGAAGCAAGACCAGTATCCTATTTTGCTTAAATTGAAGGCAAATGTTAATAAGCAAAAAGTAATGGATTTTGAACAAGGGGGAGATGGTGTATTGAGGTATCAAGGTTAGTTGTGTGTAGCAATGGTGGATGAACTCTAAGAGAGGATCATGGAGGAAGCTCATAACTCAAGATATTCTATCCATCTGGGTTCCACAAAGATGTATCGTGACTTGAGAGAAGTATATTGATGGAGTAGTATGAAGAAAGGTATTGCTAAGTTTGTTTCTAAATGCCCGAATTGTTATCAAGTTAAAGTATAGCACCAAAGGCCTGGTGGTATGGCTCAGAATATAAAACTTCTAGAATGAAAGTGGGAGATAATCAATATGAATTTCATCATAGGTTTACTAAGGTCTCGCAGGCACCATGACTCGATTTGGGTGATTGTAAATCGAATGACTAAATCGGCCCATTTCTTGCCAGTAAAGACTACACATTCAGCAGAGGACTATGCCAAGTTGTATCTTCAAGAGGTAGTTAGACTTCATGGGGTGCCAATTTCGATTATTTCAGACAGAGGTGTGCAATTTACTGCATAGTTTTGGAAGTCATTCCAGAAAGGCTTGGGTTCAAAGGTGAACTTAAGTACTGCTTTTCATCCTCAGATAGATGGTCAAGTAGAGTGTACTCTTCAGACTCTAGAAGATATGTTAAGGGCTTGTGTGACTGATTTCAAGGTTAATTGGGATGATCACCTACCTCTCATTGAGTTTGCTTATAACAACAACTACCATTCTAGCATTCAGATGGCTCCTTATGAAGCTCTTTATGGGAGAATGTGCAGATCTCCAATTGGATGGTTTGTTGTTGGTTAAGCTGGGTTGATAGGACCAGACTTAGTTCAACAAGCTATGGAGAAAGTTAAGATTATCCAAGCCAGGTTTAAAATAGTGCAGAGTCGTCAAAAATCCACTAGAAATGTTAAGAGAAAAGATTTAGAGTTTCAAGTAGATGATTGAGTTTGATTTGAATGTTTCACCCATGAAGGGTGTTATGAGATTTGGAAAGATGGAGAACTTAGTCCCCGGTATATTGGTCCTTACAGAATATCCAAGAGGATTGGCAAGGTAGCTTATTAGTTAGAGCTACCCCAAGAGTTAGCAGCGGTTCATCCGGTATTTCAAATCTCCATATTGAATAAGTGCAAGGGTGATCCTTCACTTTTCATACCTACTAAAGATATTGGTATCAAGGATAACTTATCCTATCAGGAGATTCTTGTTCAGATTCTAGATCGCCAATTTCGCATATTGAGAACTAAAGAAGTAGCATCACTCAAAGTTCTGTGGAGAAATCAATTTGCTGAGGAAGCTACTTTGAAAGCTGTGGAGAATATGAAGAATAGATATCCACATCTCTTCGAATCTAGAGAAGTTCCAAATTAAGGTACTTATCCTATTCTTGGCTTTTAATTTAAGTTGGCATGTTGTATTTACATTTTGCTTGTTGGGTGTTTGAGCTAAGTGTTAGATATTACCCCTTAGCCTACTAAAAGTAATCACATTAGAGGACAAATGTTCCCAAGGGGAGATATTGTAACACCCCACTATTACAATGATTTAGAATTAGAAAGAAAAAGTTTTTTGGAAATAATCAAAATTGGAAAGTTTGACAAAATTATGGTAAGGATGAGTTTTGGGTCAACTTCAAACAACCATAACTCCTAGATCAGGATGAGTTTGGGGTGCTACAAGATACCATAGGAAAGATATTTGAATTTTCTTTCCAACTCCACATATTTTGATCAATTTTGAGTTCGAATGAGGGAAATATGCCCATTTAAAGTCGGGCGGTCTAGATAAGAAAAGTCAAAATAAGATTTTAAAGGGGTATTTGGTCATGTCATTACCCAATTAATTAAATACATTTTTAGTAAATTATTTGGGATCTAGACTAAGTTAGTTCAGTTTATGCAATTGAGAATTTCGCTAGGGCTTTGAACGAACTTAAGAGGAGATAAGAGGAGAAAAGTCAAGGCATTCTTGGAGATTTCTTGTAGAATCAAAGTCGTTTCGCCAAGGGTTGATCCCTAAAGAGGTATGTGAGACTTTCATAGCATTGGGTTCGTTCACCCACGTGCCAATCATGTTTAGTTCAACGAAATTCGTTCTAGAAAGTTGAAAGTTGGATAAATCTAGAATTGTATTGTTGAAATTGGCTTTCATTCTTGAGATTTGATGGAATTATTGAGTTCTTGATGGAATCATGTCGATTTTAGAGTTGTGTTTGATTAGATTCTTGTGTACATATACTGGGTATCTGAATCTAAAGAGGAATTGAGAAAAAGATTCGAATTTAGGCGAATTGGGGTTAGAAAATGAAGAAGGAACAAGTCGGGCAAATTTGGGTACCAGGTCCGCATCGCGGACCTATTCCTCAGGATTGGGTAATTTTTCTCCGCGTCACAGAGCGGTCAAGGACTGTTCTGCCTCAAAATTTACTACGTGACCAAATATTTAAATGCATCTCCAAATCTTGGACTTGCTTCCAGACAGTGATTTCTTGATCGTTTCTCTTGTTTAACTATCTAAAAACACTCCTAAACATAATGAGATATTTCCTATCACAAATCACAATCCTTGAATCCTTCAATTGAAATTCAAGGAAAGTTAGGAGTCAAGTCAAGAGAAGTTCATAGAGTTTCCAAAAGACTTTTACAAATTTTTTAACTTTGTTTTAAGACTTGAGTTTTGAATTCAGTAAAAAGTAATGATTGAAGTTTATTTATTCAAAAGAGTATATTGGGACTATATATTCTAAAAGATTAAATGTTTTTACATTTAAACAAGAAAGGAAACTGGAATTTCCAAAAGAGTCTCTGAGCTAGCTTTTAGTAAATGGTAAATGCTTTCACAATTAAGAAGGAGAAGAAACTTTGATTTCCAAGATAACCTTTGAGCTAAGTTTTGACCAATTATCTCAAACCACAGAAAGACATTATTTTTTTAAACATAAAAGCTAGTATTATATTTTGGGAGTAGTATTGAGCACTGATATGAGGGAGAGTTCAGAAAACTCCCAGCCCCCATAAAGCATGTAGCCATCATGGGTAGAAAAGGGTCATACTTTTTAGACGATTCCTTAGTGCTTTTTTTTAGCATAGACTAGTGGATCCAGTTAGTAGTCAGGTTTTATACCCTCGGCAAGGTATAGAAAGACCCTAGCAACATGAGGCAAAACATTGTATCATCACAATGTTGTACAGAAGTATTTTATATTCTTATATACACAAAGTTAATTGTATTTTTATATACGTTCAGAGTTTACATTGTATCCTTGCATACATACATAGTTACTATTGTATTTTTAAATACACAGAGTTGATATTCATGTTTTAAAAGCTTTTCTTTATATTGCACTTGTTTATACTCCTTTATATTGAAATGAGTTTAGTTTAGTTCAGTTCAGTTGAGGCCAGGTTTGTTCTTTCAGTTCCTTTCAAGCTTATGTCTTGTTATAGTATTCCCCCCGCATGCTCGTACATTCAACGTACTATCGCCATTTGGCCTGCATCATTGTTATGATGCATATATAGATAACCAGAATCAGCATCCAATGCTTCATTGATCCAGTTGAGCATTCAGAGTCTTGTGGTGAGCCTCCTTGTTTTCCAGAGGATCCCTATTAACATTGCTTTAGTAGTTTTCAGTTGTTAGGGCAATCGGGGGTCTTGTCCTGACTTCCCTCCCTGTTTTAAAGGCTTCATAGATAGACAGTTAGTCACTATTTTTTTATTGGCTTATGCTTTGATACTTGAGTCGTCATCTTGGTTAGTTGAATGTTCTTTTAAGAATTTCTAAGTTTATTGCATGAGTTCATCATTTGAGACTATTTTCATGTGTTTAAGTCTTTCATAGAGTAGTAAGCCAGGCCAAGGGTTTGCTTGGGGCCAGCAATGGTTCTCTATTGACAGTCCCGCCTAGGGTGTAGGCTCGGGGCATGACATTGTTTCTTTATTGCATACTTGTTATCGTCATTCCACAAATATTTATAATTTGGAGATTTGTAGCTACATAAGGTGTGTTCAGTACAAAGTAAAATATTTTATAGAAAAATAAGTGAGTTTGTTATTATTTTTTGGTATGTAAGCAAATATATTTTTTAGTATAAAAATTTAAGCAAATATTCAACTAGGAGTACGTCTATAGGTACCTTGCGAGATATATATATATATATATATATATATATATATATATATATAAAATCTGAATTTGCAAATATGTTCTAAACTACTATATTATTTATTTTAAGGGAAAATTACGCGAGTTGACAAACATTACTAGTTTATTACTCAATAAAGTTATAGTTTAAATTAATTACTATGTGTGGCTATATTTTAATCTAATTTTCTACTACTTATGGGGCTGTTATGATCCTAGCATAGACCCTAGATGTGGCCAACACTAGAGAACCATTGTTGTTCATCCCCAAGCAAACCCTTATCTTGGCTAACTACTAAGCGGAAGACTAACTCAAGCATACACGCGCATCAAAACTGAAGAGTTGTTTGAAAAGAGTTTATTAAATCTCAAAGTTACCTACAAATATTGAGTATTAGATATAAAGTTTTACATAAAATATCTAAAATTGAATACTACAAGATTGACTAAGACTATTTTTCTATGAAGCCTCTACTGTATAAAGATAGGTGTCGGAAAAAGACCCACGACGCCTCAAAAGGGTTACTACTAAAAAATCATAAAACTAGGGTCCTCCAAAAGCAAAGAGGTCTCATCAAAAGCTTATAAGCGAATGATGTAATCTTAACGGATCATCTGTTGATGATCCTAAATACCTAAATCTTCACCATGAAACGGTGCAGGTTGAATGATATCAGTACATTGAATGTACAAGTATGTAATAGGACTGAATAACACAAATAACTAAATTGAAATGTTGTAAGTAACTCAACTGAAATATAGTATAAATCATGATGAAAATCATTTAAGCTCTTATTATGGGAATGCAATAATAGTAAATATTAAAATGAAATGCATATATAAAAATATACTTTACTTTACTTGGGAGTTTCTCTAACTGACAACCATCACTATAAACCTTGTGATGATATAACATCTTATCCACATTGTCAGAGCCACCATATACCTTGCCAGAGTATAGACCGTAACTTAATTGATAGATCCACTAAAAAGCCTTCTTGAGGCATGTAAGAAGTCGTCCGTCTTGCGACCTTAATTCTTCTCCAAATTTATTCTCACACTAAAGAATTGACCTTAATACCTAAGAATAATTTAATAATCACCGGATACAACCTTATACGTAAATGAAGAATAGTTCGGGTCTTAACTTAGAAATTTATATATGTAACATGGACCCACAATGAATTTATACTGAAAGAAAAAGAGTCCTTCCCTTATTCGTATACTCATTTATACAAATTTGATTTTATGTCTCCTCTCTCCATCCTCTAATTCTCTCCTAAAATCAGTCATACACATTAATTTTTGAATACGAAATCTACTTTATCCCTCATAATCGTGGCATTTGATTTTATCTCTCCTCTTTCCATTCTCTAATTTTATCCTAATATCACTCATACACATTAATATTGAATTTTGAAATCTACTTTGTTCCTCATAATCGTTGTCACGACCCGAGAGCACCCCCTAGTCAAAACACGGCGTACTCGACCCCGAAGGGGTCTTATACAAGGCTCTTAGCATTCGACATACATAAATAGTGCGGAATTAAAAACATTATTTGAAACCAATCTATTAAAAATCTCATTTATAAAGCAGCGGAATACTAAGTTTCACATGGCCATCTTAAACAAGCTTTAACAAGACAGGGTCACGACCCTTTACAATCAAAGTCTTGACAGAAGTCGTAAAACATAAAAAAAAAACTAGAAACATAAAGTCCTTGTCCTCGATCTATGAGGACATACTAAAAGAGCTCTTGAGAGAACTCTAATCCCAAGCTTCACTAGGGAATGCAATCACTTGCCGGAACCTACATTTGTAGTAAAAATAGGAAAAACATGGGTTAGCACACAAAAATGTACTAAGTATGATGACCATGCAAAAACATGCTAAAAAGGGACATTTTGTTGAAAGTCATGCTTTTATGCCATTTTTGTAAAACTTCATGAACATTGATCAAAGAGGCATATTATAAGTCACAACCAACATACAAAGTCACATGTCTCACATTAGTCAAAATCACATATAACCCTTTACCTTCACCTTGAGCCTTCACCTCAAGTAACCCTCAAGCTATACCTTTTGCAATGTATGGATAGTGTCCCATACCACCACCCACACTAAGGTACCACCTTAAGGTCACCAAAAGTGATCTTACCATTCATCCTTCTCACCTTTTACACAATATAGCGTATAAGACACATAAACATCACATCATCACATTAAGACCATCATCTAAGATAACTCTACGTCATACTTGTGCAATGTGCGAGCAGTATCCCCTACTACTACTCACACTAAATACTCATTTGAAGTCACTATAGACAAAGCACATTCATATACAATAGACATGAAAAGGAAGTAACTCATAATACAATCCAAGTGTAGCATGCATCTGTACATTTAAGCATATAAGAGTCAACATTATTCATTAGCTTTATTACATTAAGAGCACATTCATTCATTGGACATTAGATCATCATTCTCATAAAGGTCATTATAAGAGCCCATTCATTTCATCAACATCATAAAGGAACACACCATAACCCCTCTCAAATGCCTACATGTGCAATGCATAGATGTCATCCCATTCCACCACCCACACTAAGTAGTACATCCTTAAGAAACAAGTTCATTAACATTCATTGTGGAAGCAAACCTTTACCAACATAGACCATGAGAACTTGACATGGAATCCCGGTGTCACCCTCACTAGATAAGGGATTCCTACTTGCCTAAGGTAGGACCATTGTTTTTATAGCTTATGTGGATCTCCACTTCCTAGACCTGTGTGGGCACATAGTTTATGGGATACGGAGATTGGTACTAGATACCCTGCCTCAATTCACGTGAGGGCATCCATCTCAAGAGATTGCTACTAAGTGCCCCGCCTCAACTAACGTATGAGCACCCATCTCAATCCATATCCACTTAGTGCTTGGCATTATTCCCTATAGAGTAATTGACATTCATTACATTCATTCATTAAAGGATAAGAGATTGCTTCTAGATACCCCGCCTCAACTAACGTATGGGCATCCATCTCAAACCCAACCATTCATTAAAGGGATAGAGATTGTTACTAGATACCCTACCTCAACTCACGTTAGGGCATCCATCCCAACCCATCATTCATTGGAAAGATCATAGATTCAAAGATGAGAATAGCCTTTCACCTAGGAACCCTATTTCATTCATTAGAGTACAATCGAGGATAACCTTTCAATAGACTTAACATTCATTAACATTAACATTAACTTCATTCATTCATTCATTCATGTGTGTGTGTATGTGAGAAAAACCTTTCACATAATCACCATCATTCACAAGTGTTAATAGAGAGATAATTTCAATCCAAACACAATTAGCTTCTAAACATGATCATCTTTCATTCATTTAGATCACACACATGCTTCACATCACATTCATATATACAACATCATTATAATACTTCAATTCTACACATTATGCCTTCAAGGCCATGATCACAATGTACATAGTAGGTAAACACCTCCACCTTTCAAGTGGATCAATAATTCAAGCACAAATCTACATTAACATGAAATTAGGTCAAACTTGCCCTTTCAAGGCTATGACCACAAATCCTCAATTCACCAACAATTCACCATAATGAGATATAGATAATGATACAAATCAATAATCTAAATTAATCTACACGTAAATCCATCATCCTTCATTCATAATCAACAAACCACTTCATAAGGCCAAATTTAGGAATTTAGAGAAATCATGGGTTCATAGAGTAAAATCATCTTAAATCATCTATTAAACATCAATATTATCATAGTTTATCATTTGCAAATGTTTGATGCAAGAACCCATGAGATTGAGTGAAACTTAGGGTTTTTCATGAAACTTGAAAACTTTAAAACTTCTTCGAAATTGACTCTAGGGTGAAAGCTAACCCTAGATTAAGGATCACCATACCTTTACTAAGATTCCCCAAGAAATTTGATGAAGAAATGCCTTGGAATCACCAAAGCCTAGCTTGAATGGCTCCCTTCTTCTTCTTCTCTTATGGAGGATTTCTAGTGAGAGAAATATTTGAGAAGGGGTGGGTGACATTTTTTTTATTCTATTGGAGTGAATTAAATGAAAGGATTTAGGTCTAAAAAGGGTCTTATAGTTGCTAGGAAAGGGTTAGAATAATAAGGACTTAACTTTGCAAAGGAACTAAGGACCCACAAAGTTTAAACTTAAAAGTTTGCACCTAACCCGTTTAAGCTCGACCTTTGCACCAATTTGCTCGCCAAGGGCACTAGGCAACTTGCCTAATGGCCCTTGGCTCGCCCATTTTTCTAGCCTGACAGTGCTTCACTATTTTGGGCATAACTTTTTACTCTGAGATCGGAATTGGGCAAACTCAGAAGCATTGGAAAGAGGACTCAGAGACCTTTAAAGTTCCAACTTAAATTCTAACCTCCTTCACAACTTACCTCTCCCATTTTCCCCTCTTGGATCGCCAAAGGAACTAGGCAACTCGCCAAGTGCACCCTTGGCTCGCCCAATTTTCCAATGAGCTCCCAAATTGGGCTGTCCACTTAGGCAATCAAGAGGGGTCAAAGGGCGACACGCCAAGCTGGTTGGCGAGCTTGGACTTAGCTCGCCCTTTGATCCAGGGCAGCCACTAGGCAAGCATAAGAGCACAAGGGCGACTCGCCCAAACCCTTGGGTGATCAAGTCCTCCCAACGCCAAAACAGCCCCTCAAGAACAAGGTTTCTTTTACTCAAACTTTCAAGACCTAGACATCAACTTAAGGTTACACTAACCCACACAATGAGGCTCTAGTTCATCCTATCATTTTTTGAGTCGTTACATTATCCACTACTTAGGAACATTCGTCCTCGAATGACACTTAAAACACATTAAGGGAATAACAACTCGAGACTAGCAGCCTAACAATCATAACACATTAATATAATGCACAAACCATAGGAGGAAACATCAACTCAACATAAAAAGGCTAAATGTAAACTATAAGGTAGGAACTACATGTACAAACTCATTTTGCACCAAAAACTTCAACATTTCTCATTTCATTGGAGGAACATCCTTCTCCAAATCACATCATGCTCATCACAACATCATTAAGCACATTTAATAAATTTTCTCATAAAAGCACATTATGCAACTTCTTCATAAAAACACACTTAGGCATGTTCAACAATTCACCTAATGAAGCATATATACAACTCATACTTGATGCACATTTAACATGAGGAACATAAATCATGAAAACTCCCTTTTTTTTCTCATATGAACAAGAATTCAACTAGAACATATATAACATAAGGAGACCATGGAAAACTCATAATCACACAAGACTCCAAAACATGAAACAAGCTACAAGGAACTCTTGGTCTCAAGCTTGAATAGGAATAGAAGGCAGAAGATAAGTATGTCAACACTCTCCACAACCTTACTATAGAACATAATATCCCCCACTTAGGATAAAACTCAACTAAGGTTACCATGAAACAAAACAAAAAGATCTCATTTCAAAACAAGGAACTATAACTTACCGGTACCTTCATCTGGATTAGCTCCCTTGTCCTTGTTAGCTTGAAGCACATAGAAACGATTCTTCCTTGGAGCATAAACATCCAGGCCATCATGAGAAGCTTGATTATGTTCCCTTCCTTTGGCCATGAGTGTTGGGCAATCTCTCATCTTGTGACCCTTCTTTCCACACCTAAAGCACCCATTCATGCCGGCAAGACACTTACCCAAATGTTGCTTCCCACACTTGTCACATCTAGGCCTCTCAAAAGAAGAACCACTTCCATTACCTCCTTGAGATTTAGGGTTAGACACCCTATTATTGTTAACCATTGAGGAATCTTGATTGTAAGACCACTTCTTGGACCTAGATTGACCTTGTTCATCGGATCTACCCCTCTTCAAATCTCTACTCACCTCTTAAGTTTGGACTCCTCAATAGATTGAGCGTACACAACAAGTCTAGATATATTCATATCATCTGGAGCATCACCGTACGACACTCTTCCTTAACTAGGTCAGATACACCGGTAACAAACCTACTCATCTCATCTCTAGGGTTAGACACCAAGGATGGAACATACTTAGACAATAGGGTAAACTTCAAGGAATACTCCTCAACACTCATAGTACCTTGCCTAAGGTTTATAAACTCCTCTACCTTAACCTCCCTCTTCTCATGGGGAAAGTACTTACTAAGAAAAGCTCTCTTAAACTCCTCCCATTCTATAGGACCCGCTTCAACCAGCCTATTGGCTTTCCATTGAGTGAACCACACTTGGGCCACATCTTTCAATTGGTAGGAAGCCAACTCCTCATTCTCCCTAGAAGTTACTCCCATAGCATATACTATCTTATAAACTTCATCCAAGAATTCTTGGGGATCCTCTCCCACTTTAGATCCAAGAAAAATAGGAGGATTCATCCTCATAGAGTCTCTCAATCTTAAGGCCACGATACTCTCATTAGCATTCACCCTAGGCTCCATAGCTCTAGTCACTTAAGCCATCATGGCTCGGGCTAAGGTTAGAAAAGCCAACCTAATCTGTAATAACTCAGAAAATGATAGGTTAAACTAGAGCCTAAGCATAAGGTTAATGTCAAGATTTAAGGGCTAAGGCTAAGGGCTTTGGGTGTAGGACATGGTTTGGGAACCTAGGCTACATAAAACTTAGCCTAGCTACTGCCTCCCTAGGCCACGAGGGTCTTCACGACCCATGGTGGTCACCACAAGCCGTGGTGTCACCCATGGTGGCAAGGTAGTATGCTCTAGTAAGGTGCCAAGCCAAGTCTCCCCTTCACGAGCCACTTCATGACTCGTGGTCATAACCACAGGCTATAGGAAGGCTTGTGGGGCCGCCTTAGCTTGGTGGGAGATGTTGCAAGTTGAGGGAGCTACTGTTTCAAAGCTCACGGGAACCACCATGAGTCGTGGTGCCCTAGACGATCTGTGAAAGTGAACTTGGAGTTCACTTAGACTCAAGGGAGGCAAGGCAACTTTGCCTAGGTGCTACCCATTACCACGAGCTTCACTACAACTCATGGTGTGAACCACGGATCGTGGGAGCTTCCGTGGACTTGCCTTAGCCTTGGAGGGCTTGGCAAGGATGGGAGAAACACTGCCTCAAGGACCATGGTAACCACCATGAGCCGTGGTGCCCCTCACGACCCATTTAGTTGGGCATGGTCCCTGACGGGCTGGCTCAAGTTAGGGGTTTTTGGTAATTTCATTTTAATGTGTTATTATGTGGGGTTGATTTTAAATGACTTATATGATAAATATGTAAGGTTTTAAGTCTTTTAAATTAGTCATTCTCTCATTATTTTCCCAAATCAAATTCCAAAGTTATCTCTCTATATATTTCTCTCTAACTCAAGAAAGAAGAAGAAGTGGGAACTAGGGTTTTGGATTCATGGTTTTCTTCATCAAATTTCTTGGGAAATCTTAGCAAAGGTATGGTGATCCTTCATCTAGGGTTAGCTTTCACCCTAGAGCCAATTTCAAAGTAAACTTTTAAAGATTTCAAGTTCATGAAAACCTAGGGTTTTACTCAATCTCATGGGTTCTTTTGCCAAATGGTTTTAAAAGGTTTATAATGTCATATTATTGTCATATTATTGTTGTATTGATGATTTAAGATAAAAAATACTCCATGAACCCATGATTTCTCTCTATTCGTAGTTTATGCCTTTATGAAGTGGGTTGCTTGATAATGCAAGTATATGAATAGAACTTGTGTAAATGGCTTTAGATTGTTGAAGTATGTCATTACCCATGCTTATTTTATGGTGTATTTTTGGTGTATTGGTATGTGAGGTTGATGGTTTTGAAGGCAAGATATGAGAAGCTACTTGTTGATTTAGAATTGTTAACTTGATGTTGATCAACTTGAAAGGTGGAGGTGTTTACTTATTATGTACATTGTGACCACGGCCTTGATGGCATAGTATGAGAAATTAAAGTGTTATCATGACATTGTATGAATGTGAATGCAATGAAGCTAACGTGAACATGTTATGAATGTAAATATGTTATTATTGAAAGACTATTTCTCAATTTGACACTCATGAATGTTGATGATAGAATATGAAGGATTCTTCAATATAAAGTATACCTTGTCTTGGTAGGGCTTATGCATCCTTTTCTTGTGTATATGATTATATTGTTGATTGTGGAATCCTTGGATCGGTAGGCTAGTGGAACCCTTCCACACATGCTTATAATGAACCTTGGGATCGGTAGGCTTACAGTACCTTTCCATTAATGATGGTAATGAACCTTGGAATCAGTAGGCTTATGGCACCTTTCCATGAAGGTTAATGATAAGACTTGAACCGGTAGGCCTATGGTACCCTTTCAAGAGGAGTTCATGATCTTTCCTAAATGGACCTTGAATCGGTAGGCTTAAGGAACCCTTTCATGTGTTAGTGAATGAATTGGAGTTGGTAGGCCAATGGCACCTCTCATATGTGATAATGTCAAAGTAATGAACTATTCTCTGAGAATGTAGGCTAAGCACCGAGTGGATTTGGCTAGATGGGAACTCCCTCAAAGTTAGGCATGAGTTTCAATGATCGTCTACCTTATCTCATAAACTATGTGCCCCCATAGGTCTAGCTATTGGATGCAGCTAAGCTATATGAACCGGTCTTCCTTAGGTAAGTCGACCACCTCTTTACGGTGTGGGGATTTATGACACCAAATTCCATCACAAGTTCTCATGGTCTATGTTGGTTAAATGCTTACTTCCCATCATGTGAGATTTCATTGTGGGTTCTTGATAGGTTCTACAAAGTGTAGGTAGTAGTATGGGATGCTACCTATACATTACATGAGTAGGCTTTGAGAGGGTCATAGTGAGTTTCTCTAAATCATAATGACTATGACATGAATGTGTTCTAAATGAAGTTATTAAAAAATGTTGGCTCTAAAATGCTTAATGTGATATGCATGCTATACTTGGATAATATTATGAGTTATTTTCCCTTGTCATGCCTTATGAAATGATATGTCTCTTATGAATCAAAATTGTGCAAAGGTGAAAAGAAAGGAATGATATGAGTTCACTTTTGGTGACCTTAATGTGGTGCCCTAGTGTTGATGGTGGTATGGGATGCTATCCATACATTGCACAAGGCATAGCATAAGGGTTGCTTGAGGTGAAGGTCCAAGGTAAAGGTAATGGTTTCCATGTGATATTGTGTAAGTGTGAAGTTATGACTTATATGATGTTAATGCTTGTATATGATGTCTTTTATGCTATTGTCCATGATGTTTCTAAAAAGTGGCATAATGCATGGATTCAAACCAAAATGTCTCGTTTTAAAGCATGTTTTGTATGGTCATCATACTTAGTACATTTCTGTGTATTAACCCATATTCCCCACGTTTTTACTACAAGTGTAGGTTCCAGCAAGTGATTCCTCCTAGCTAGTTTGAAGTGTTGGATTGCTTTACTCCAAGACATGGTATGTCCTCATGATTCGGGGACAATACTTATGTTTCCTTATTTCATGTAATAGACTTTTCAGTAGTTGTTTTTGAATTGGAAAGGGTTGTGTCCCTAGTATGTTTTAAGATTGTGTCTAAGTTGGCCATGTGAGATTTAGACTTCCGCTGTATTTCAAGTTCCTCTTTTAATGAAGTTTGTTATTTTGGATTTAAATGAGTTTTAATTATGCACTATTTCTATATCGAATGCAATGAAATTCTATGAGGCTTATATGAGACCCCTTCGGGGTAGAGTACGCTGTGTTACATTCGGGGCCTAGACTCGGGTCATGGCATAATCTCTTCATTAGTCATATCCTGGGGAACCACCGGAACTTCATTTCCTTGATTGCCTAAAGGAACTTGGTCACCTTGAAGACCTTGATCACCTTGGGGAGGAACTCCCTCATTCACTACTTCCTCCTTCACTCTCCTTGTGGGCATCCTTCTAGTATTAATATCCTATAAACACAAGAGAAGGATTAGGATAAAGGACACGTATAGAACTAAACTCTAAGGCACGACTTCAAGGATATGAAAGAAGTGTAACTTTCCATCGTCCTATAGCCTCTCACTTATAGATGTGTTGCGCCTCAGACCGATGAACAAGGCTCTACTAGACGTGGCTTGTGAGACATTGATCCTAAAAACCATTTCCAAAATCTTATGCTTTGATACCAAGTTTGTCACGATCCGAGAGCACCCCCTAGTCGTAACACAACATACTCGACCCCGAAGGGGTCTTATACAATCCTCTTAGCATTCACATTTGACATACATAAATAGTGCGGAATTAAAAACTTTATTTAAAACCAAACTATTAAAAATCTCATATATAAAGCAGTGGAATACTAAGTTTTACATGGCTATCTTAAACAAACTTTAACAAGATAGGGTCATAGCCCTTTACAATCGAAGTCATGACAAAAGTCTTAAAACATAAAAAAAAAAAAAAAAGCTAGAAACATAAAGTCCTTGTCCTTGATCTATGAGGACATACCAAAAGAGGTCTAGAGAGAAATCTAATCCCAAGCTTCACTAGAAAATGCAATCACTTGCCGGAACCTACACTTGTAGTAAAAATTGGAAAAATATGGGTTAGCACACAAAAATGTACTAAGTATGATGACCATGCAAAAAAATGCTAAAAGGGACAATTTGTTGAAAGTCATGCTTTTATGCCATTTTTATAAAACTTCATGAACATTGATCAAAGCGGCATATTATAAGTCACAACGAACATACAAAGTCACATATCTCACGTTAGTCAAAATCACTTATAACCCTTTACCTTCACCTTGAGTCTTCACCTTAAGTAACCCTCAAGATATACCTTGAGCAATGTATGGATAGCGTCCCATACCACAACCCACACTAAGGTACCACCTTAAGGTCACCAAAAGTGATCTTACCATTTATTCTTCTCACCTTTTACACAATATAGCATATAAGACACATAAACATCACATGAATCACATCATCACATTAAGAACATTATCTAAGATAACTCTACATCATACTTGTGTAATGTTCGAGTAGCATCCCATACTACTACTCACACTAAGTACTCATTTGAAGTCACCATAGACAAGTCACATTCATATACAATAGACACGACAAGGTAGTAACTCATAATACAATCCAAGTATAGCATGCAACTTTACATTTAAGCATATAAGAGTCAACATTCTTCATTAACTTCATTACATTAAGAGTGTTTTTGAGATTTCCAAGCTTTGGTGAGTCCTCATGCATCGAGGACAGAGTGTTTTTGTATTAGATGGCTATGATGAGAGAAGTGTTTTAGACTCCCACTTTTATTTTATAAAATGATTTGGACCTGGACTATTGTTTTACTCCTATTACTCTATTTCTTATGTTATGAGAACTAATTAGCTTGTATGGATGTCACGACCCCAGAGCAGCCCCTAGTCGTAACACGTCGTACTCGACCCCGAAGGGGTCTAATACAAGCCTCATAGCTCATTCATTGCATAGAAAATAGAAATAGTACAAAATTAAAACTTTTTTATTTAAAACCATACGATTAAAAACATTCAAATACTCATAAATATCTTTCAAAAGACACAGCGGAAGACTAAGTATCACATGGCCATCTTAAACCAAACTTTAACAAGATAGGGTCATGGCCCTTTACAATCGACAAACTACTAAATGTCTATTACATGGACAAACTACTAAATGTCGATTCATGGTACATTGACTCATTAAGAAAGGAATGTCACTAGCCTATCGATTCTAGATTCTTCATTTCATTAGAGCATTTATGAAAAGATTTCCTAAAGCCTATCAATTCATAACCATCGAGTCAAGACACATTCATCACTCATATATGAAAGGAATGCCATAGACTATCGATTCATATTCATCAAGTCAAGACACATTCATTACATAAGAAAAGGTTGCATAAGCCTACCAATTCTAGATTCAACATTCCCAGTATAGGAACTCTTCACATTCTGTCATCATCATTCATGAGTGTTATGTGAGAATATGCTTTCAATCACAATGCATTCACATTCTATACAAGATCATCATTCTATCATTAAAATCACATGTATATCCTTCACATTATACATTCATATAAACAACATCATGATAATACCTCAAATCCTCACACTATGCCTTCAAGGCCATGATCACAATGTACATAGTAAGTAAACACCTCCACCTTTCAAGTGGATCAACAATTCAAGCACAATTCTACTTTAAGATGAAATTAGTCAAACTTGCCCTTTCAAGGCAATGATCACAAATCCTCAATTCACCAACAATTCACCATAATTAGGCATAGATTATGATACAATTCAAGAATCTAAATCAATCTAGGCATAAATACATCAACATTCATTCATCATCAACAAACCTACTTCATAAGGCACAATTGAGGAATTTAGAGAAATCATCGGTTCATAGAGTATTTTCACCTTAAATCATCAATTAAACATCAATATAATCATAACATATCATTTGAAAACCTTGAAAACTTCTTTGAAATTGACTCTAGGGTAAAAGTTAAACCTAGATGAAGGATCACCATACCTTTATCTTGAAGAATCCCACGAAAATCTACCCAATAGTCTTCCCCTTCAAGCCCTAACTCTTCTTCTTCTCTTGGTCTTCAATGGAGTTCTAGAGAGAAGATACTATGAGAGGGAGGGGTTTTGATTTGGGGAAATTTGAGGAATGAAATCTAAAATAGTATTTTATTGTTTTAATACTCTTAAAATACCTAAATAAACCTAAAATAACAGTCCAAGCACTTAAAAAGACTTGGGGTGAATTTACCAAGTCACCCTTAGCTTGGTCGTGTCCTTGACAGCAACCTAGGTCCAATTGACAAACCTCCATCCACGGACCATGGATGGGTTGACGGACCATATTGGTCATCCGTCAATTGCGGCTGTTGCTTGGTTTGAGGCCCTTTGACCTACGGAGGCCATCCATGGGGCGTGGATGGACCTACGGCCCGTGGACCCCTTCCGTAGGTCACCAAACTTTGGCCAACTTTCACAAAATGGGGCAGCCTTGGGGGTTTAGCATAGGGTCCTCCTCAAGGACCCCTAGGGTAGTCCATGGGGAGTCGTACCTTGATATTTAACCCCTAAACCCCTCAACTATGACTCGAGACAAAATAAAATACCATCAAACCTCAAGACAAACTCACACACTCACTAGTTAGGCTATAGTTTCACTAGTTAGTTTTTAGGGTCATTACATTATCCCCCACTTAGGAACATTGTCCTCGAATGACTCTTTAAACACATTAAGCGGTAACGACTCAAGACTAGCAATCCACAATCATGTATGCAACATCAATATGAATGCATATACATAGGAGGAAACATGAACTCCACATCAAAAAAGCTTAATGCAAACAAGAAGGTAGGAACTATTTCTACAAACTCATTATGCATCAAAACTTCACATTTCTCATTTCATTGGAGGAACTTCCTTCTCTAAATCACATAATGCTCATTACAACATCAATAGGCACATTATGCAACTCTTTCAAGAACACATTTAAGCATGCTCAACAAATCAACCCATGAAGCATATTTAGGCTACTCATCGTAGATGCATATCAACATGAGGAATAAAATCATGAAAACTCAATTTCTCATTTAAACAAGAATTCAACTAGAACATACATAACATAAGGAGAACATAGGAACACAAATTCACACATTACTTCTAAACATGAAACAAGCTACAAGGGACTCTTGGTCTCAAGCTTGAATAAGAATAGAAGGAAAGAGATAAGGATATCAACACTCTCGACAATCTTACTATTCAACATACCATCCCCCCACTTAGGAGAAAACCCAACTAAGGCTATCATGAAAAACAACATAAGGATCTCATCACCATAAAAAGGAACTATATCTTATTGGTACCTTCAGTCGGATTATCTCTTTTGTCCTTGTTAGCTTGAAGCACATAGAAACGGTTCTTCTTTGGAGCATTAGGATCCGGGCCATCATAAGAAGCTTGTTTAGACTCCCTTCCTCTAGCCAAAAGAGTAGCACAATTTCTCACTTGATGATCACTTTTGCCACACCCATAGCACCCACTAGTATCGGCTAGGCACTTCACATGATGCCTCTTATCACAAGTGGCACAAAGACGTTAAGAAAATTGAGATCCACCACCTTTCTCCTTATTAGCCTTAGGAGCACTTGAAGAATCTTTGTTAGGAGCTCTCTTCTTGAACCTAGGTTGACCTTGCTCATCGGATCTATCCCTCTTCAAATCCCTATTCATCCTCTTAAGTTTGGACTCCTCAATAGATTGAGCATACACCATGAGCCTAGAAATATTCATATCATCACGGAGCATTGTCGTATGGCACTATTCCTTAACTAGGTCGGATACACTGGTCACAAACCTACTCATCTCATCTCTAGGGTTAGACACCAAGGATGGAGCATACTTAGACAATAGGGTAAACTTCAAAGAATATTCCTCTACATTCATGTTACCTTGCCTAAGGTTTATAAACTCCTCAACCTTACACTCCCTCTTCTCACGGGGAAAGTACCTACCATGGAAAGCTCCCTTAAACTCCTCCCATTCTATAGGACCCGCTTCAACCAGCCGATTGACTTTCCCTTGAGTGAACCATACTTGGGCCACATTTTTCAATTGATAGGAAACCAACTTCGCTTTCTCCATAGAGGATACTCCCATAGCATTGACTATCTTATAAACTTCATCCAAGAATTCTTAGGGATCTTCTCCCACTCTAGAGCCAAGGAAGATAGGAGGATTCATCCTTACAAAGTCTCTCAACCTTGAGGCTACGGTACTCTCATTAGCATTCACCCTAGGCCCCACATCTTGGTTAACTTGAGCCGTTATGGCTAGAGCTAAGGTTAGAAAAGCCGACCTAATCTCTTCATTGGTCATGTCCGAGGGAACCACCGAAACTTCATTCTCTTGAGCCATTTGGTCACCTTGGAGAGGAACTCCCTCATTAACAATCTCCTCTTCCACTCTCTTTGGGTTAAACCATGTATTCATTTCCTATAAACACAAGAGAAAGATTAGAAAAAGGACACTTATAGAACTACACTCTAAGGCACGACTTCAAGAATATGAAACAAGTGTAACTTTCTATCGTCCTATAGCCTCTTGCTCATAGATGTGTCGCAACTCACACCGATGAACAAGACTCTACTAGATATGGCTTGTGAGACATTGATCCTAAAACCATTTCCAAAATCTTATGCTCTGATGCCATGTATGTCACGACCCGAGAGAACACCCTAGTCATAACACGGCATACTTGACCCCGAAGGTGTTTAATACAAGCCTCATAGATCATTCATTGCATAGACAATAGAAATAGTACGGAATTAAAAAATTTTATTTAAAATTATATGATTAAAAACATTCAAATACTTATAGAAATCTTTCAAAAGACATAGCGGAAGATTAAGTCTCACATGGCCGTCTTAGACAAAACTTTAACAAGATAGGGTCACAGCCCTTTACAATCGACAAACTACTAAATGTCTATTACATGGAGAAATGAAACATAAGAGTTCTTGTCCTCAAATCCATAAGGACATACCAAGTCTTGTGAAACTCTATCCAAACACTTCAGTCCTAGCTAGAATCAATCACTTGCCGGAACCTACACTTGTAGTAAAAATAAGAGAAATATGGGTTAGCACACAAAAATGTACTAAGTATGATAACCATGCAAAAACATAATTAAAAAAGGACATTTCGTTAAAAGCCATGCTTTTATGCCATTTGGTAAAACTTCATGAACATTGAATAAAAGAGGCATAATATAAGTCTCAACCAACATACAAGTCACCATTTCACATTAGAACAAGATCACATATAACCCTTTACCTTTACCTTAAGCCTCCACCTCAAGTAACCCTCAAGCTATACCTTGTGCAATGTATGGATAGTGTCCCATACCACTGCCAACACTAAGGTACCACCTTAAGATCACTAAAAGTGAACTTACCATTCATCCTTTCCACCTTTATACAATAGAGCATTTAAGAGACAAAAACATTACATGAATCACATCTTCACATTAAGACAAAAATCTAAGACAACTCTAAGTCATACTTGTGGAATCTGCAAGTAGTATCCCATACTACTACTCACACTAAGTACTCCTTTGAAGTCACCCTAGACAAGGCACATTCACATACAATAAGTCATGACAAGGAAGTTACTCATAATACAATCCAAGTATAGCATGCATCTTTACACTTTATGCATTTAAGCCAACATTCTTCAATTACTTCATTTGGAGGACTTTCATACATTAGTCATTAAGATTTAGAGAACTCAATATAGCCCCTTTAAAGCCTACTTGTGCAATGTATAGATAGCATCCCATACTACTACCTACACTTTGTAGTACCTATCAAGTAACTAGAGTGCACATCTCACATGATGGGAATAAGCGTTTCACCGACATAGAGCATGCAAGCTACACATGGAATCCGGTGTCATGTAACCCCACACCGTAAGAGGTGTTCCACTTGCCTAAGGTAGAATGATAACATTACCTCGGATAGAATCCGCTGGCTAACATGCTATGTGGGTACGTAGTTATGGGATAGGAAGATGTTCATTGGAACTCTAACCTAACATTGGGAGAGTTTCCATCTAACCATACCACTCAGTGCTTAGCCTACATTCACATAGACTATTTCATTCACATTACATTAGTGTATTAGGGAGGAATGACATAGGCCTATAGACCCATGATACATCATTATACAAGGAAGGAATGTTATAAGCTTATCGATCCATGGTACATTCAAGGATAGCTCTAGAGTCCCCATGAAAACAATACCATAAGCCTATCGATTCATGGTCCCTCATTGCATTCTTATACTTAAGAAGGAATGTCACTAGCCTATCGATTCATAGTACATTGACTCATTAAGAAAGGTATGTCACTAGCCTATCGATTCTAGAGTCTTCATTTCATTAGATCATTTATGAAAATAATGCCTAAAGCCTATCAATTCATAACCATCAACTCAAGACACATTCATCACTCATATATGAAAGGAATACCATAGTCAATCGATTCATATTCATCAAGTCAAGACACATTCATTATATAAGAAAAGGATGCATAAGCCTACCAATTCTAGATTCAACATTCCCATTGTAGGAACTCTTTACATTCTATCATCATCATTCATGAGTGTTGTGTGAGAATATGTTTTCAATCACAACACATTCACATTCTATACAAGTTCATCATTCTATCATTGAAATCACATTTATATCCTTCACATTATACATTCATATAAACAACATCATGATAATACCTCAATTCCTCACACTATGCCTTCAAGGCCATGATCACAATGTACATAGTAAGTAAACACTTCCACCTTTCATGTGGATCAACAATTCAAGCACAATTCTACTTTAAGATGAAATTAGGTCAAACTTGCCCTTTGAAGGCTGTGATCACAAATCCTCAATTAACAAACAATTCAGCATAATTAGGCATAGATTATGATACAATTCAATAATATAAATCAATCTAGGCATAAATCCATCAACATTCATTCATAATCAACAAGCCCACATCATAAGGCACAATTTAGGAATTTAGAGAAATCATGGATTCATAGAGTATTTTCACCTTAAATCATCAATTAAACATCAATATAATCATAACTTATCATTTAAAAATATCTGATGCAAGAACCCATGAGATTGAGTAAACTCTAGGGTTTTTGTGGAACTTGAAAAACTTGAAAACTTCTTCGAAATTGACTCTAGGCTGAAAGTAACCCTAGATGAAGGATCATCATACCTTTATCTTGAAGAATCCCATGAAAATCCACCCACTAGCCTTCCTTTTCAAGCCCTAAGTCTTCTTCTTCTCTTGGTCTTCAATGGAGTTTTAGAGAGAAGCACTTTGAGATGGAGGGGTTTTGATTTGGGGAAATTTGAAGAATGAAATCTAAAATAGTATTTTATTATTTTAATACTCTTAAAATACCTAAATAAACCCAAAATAATTGTCTAAGCACTTAAAATGACTTGGGGTGAATTTTCCAACTCACCCCTAGATTGGTTGTGTTGATAACAACCTAGGTCCAATTGACGAACCCCCATCCACGGACCGTGGATGGGTTGACAGACCGTACTGTTTATCCGTCAATTGGGGATGTGGCTTGGTTTGGGGACCCTTGACCTACGGAGGCCATCCATGGGTCGTGGATGGACCTACGGGGTGTGGATCCTTCCTGTAGGTCACCAAACTTTGGCCAAGTTTCATCAAATGGAGCAGCCTTGGGGTTTAAGCTGAGGGTCCTCCTCAAGGACCCCTAGGGTGGTCCATGGGGAGTTGTACCTTGACATTTAACCCCTAAACCCCCCAACCATGACATGGGACAACATAAAACACCATCAAACCTCAAGACAAACTCACACTCTCACTAGTTAGGCTCTAGTTTCACAAGTTCCTTTTTAGGTCGTTACAATGGAGTCCTTTGGGATTCTATATGCAATGTTACATCTAGGGGGAACCCCTGGGTGGTGACACTACATATCTGGGACTGCCTTTTCCTTTCTTGCCAAATCTCATCACCCCCTTCATAGATGACACCTTTAGGAAAGCCCAATCATGGATTTTTAACTCTAAGTCCATTCTCCTCACATTTGTATAGGACTTCTGTCGACTCTGGGCTATCTTTAGTCTATCTTTGATGAGCTGAACTTTTTCCATATCTTCATGAACCAAATCTTGCCCAATCAAGGCTTTTTCACCTACTTCAAACCAACCAACTAGAGATCTACTTCTATGCCCATATAGGGCCTTATAAGGGGCCATCTAAATACTGGAATGGAAGGTATTATTATTGGCGAAATCTATGAGAGGTAGGTGATTATACCAACTACCCTTGAAATCTATCACGCAAACTCTTAAAATATCCTCTAAGGTATGAATAGTACACTCTGCCTGACCATCCATCTGTGAATGAAATGTTGTACTAAGATTTACCTAGGTACCAAGACCTTTCTGAAATGATTTCCAAAAATGAGAGGTAAACTGAGGACCTCTATCTCAGATGATAGACAAGGGAACCCCATTCAACATGACTATTTCATGGATGTAGAGTTTGGCGTAGTCTTCCGCTGAATCTGTAATCTTTACAAACAAGAAGTGGGTGGACTTAGTAACTTTGTCCACTATCACCCAAATGGAGTCATTTTGTCTGCGAGTACAAGGTAAAGTTGTAATGAAGTCCATGTTTATCACTTCCCACTTCCATATAGGAATGTTAATCTCCTGAGTCATACCTTCTAGTTTCTGACGTTCTACCTTAACCTGTTGAAAATTAGGACACTTAGCCACGAAGTCTTTTATGTCCCTCTTTATGCCGCTCCACCAAAAGACTTCTAGTAGATCACGGTACATCTTAGTGGCACCTAGATGAATGAAATACCTAGATTTATGAGCTTTTGTAAGGATTTGCTACTTCACCCACATTAGGAACACATAAGCGACCCTGGTAATGAAGCACACCATCTCCCCCTTGAGAGAAAACCTCAACTTTCTACTGATGAAATGCACAACTGAAGTAATATAGAATCGCTATCCTATTTTTCCTTGACCTCCGCTACCAATGATTAGAATGGATCAGTAAGGCAAACTCCTAAGCGAGCAAGCCAGTGAACATATTTGGCTAGCTCTTTCCTTTCTTCCTCAACATGTGCTACACTACCCATGGACAACCTGCTGAGAGCATCAGCCACTACATTGGCATTAACCGGATGGTACAACACATTTATGCCATAATCCTTGAGGAATTCAAGCCATTTCCTTTAATGAAGATTCAACTCTCTCTGGTGAACACCTACTAGAGGCTCTTATGATCTGTGAATACATCAATATGAACATCATACAAGTAGTGTCTCCAAATATTTAAGGAAAATACTACAGTTGCAAGCTCAAGGTCATGAGTTGGGTAGTTCTTCTCATGAACCTTAAGCTGTCTAGAAGCATAATCGATGACCTTACCTCATTGCATCAACACACAACCTAGGCCAACAGTAGATGCATCACAACAAATCACATAACCATCTGAACCATCTGGTAGAGTCAAGACCAGAGTTGTATTCAACCTATTTTTCAGTTCTGAGAAGCTTTTCTCACACTGATCTGACCACTGAAATTTGACCTTCTTTTGAATCGACTTGGTCAATGGGGAAGATATGGATGAAAATCCTTCAACATATCTCTTGTAATAACCGACCAAACTGATACGCTCAAATTATACCACCCTAAAGAAGTGTACGCGATCGTTATCAAGTAAAGAATCCAACTTGTAGGTTGGGGTCGATCCCACGAGAAATATGGTTCAGACTTAAACTTAACTCACTGTTACATCCATTTAGTCAAACTATTTCTGAGACAAGTAATTAAAGGGAGGGTTTTCGTAAGCAAGTAAGAGGTTGTTGATTAAGTACCAAATAAGCAGGATTCAAACTTTAAGTTATCAATAAGAGAGAGAAACTAGGGTGTATTTGTTCCCCATAAGCTTTTAGCACAGTATCCTAATAATAGTAATCTTTTCCTAGTGTTTTACATGCAAAGTTGGTAACTCAGGTATCCCTAAGTGATTGGTCCTCCAAGTAGGGAATTTCACCTCGCACCTTGGTCCGGCTACGGGTGTATGCTTTACTAACCCTTACCTTTACCCCATATTAGACATCACATTAATGTATGGCTTAGTTTTCACCCTCGCTCCAATTGACATTAGACTAATAGATAGCATCCACTAAATCTCTGTTGTTAATTCTTTTCTCATTAACTACCTCCTTGGTCCGGCAAGTAGCAACGAGGTGAGTTCTAATATTGCGCACCGTTAAAAAGACTTTTAAGGTAAAGAATTAACAATACATACATAAACACTATTCAAGAATTACTTAATTATTATTCATACTTTGTTAATTGCTCATGGTTCCAACAACCCTAGTTGTGGATTTAGCTACTCATGCTTGAAAGATCAGAATTCATATATTGATAAAAAGAATTCATGAACTTACAATTAGAGTAGAAGAAACCCGAAATCTCCAATTGAATTTCAAAGTGAAAATCTTATCAAACGAAATCCGAAAATCAAATTGTTAAAGTTTGCAAGTTAATTCCCAAAGAAACACAAAAACTAAAAGTATACAATGTTGTCTAACCACCACAAACGAGGTTTATAACTCCTATTTATTGAAAACATGTCCTAAATAAAAAGGAAACAAAATAAGGAAATAAGTTGTCTGGAAAGCGGCTTCAAGTGACGACTCGTCCGTAGGTCCCCTTCTGTGGCTCCACCCTTAGGATTTTTCATTAGGTACTAAACTTCAACTCTCTGAATCCATCGATGGATATGTTGGACGGCCCATGGGTCGACCTACGGTCCGTCAGTTGCTTCGTAGTTCCACACTTGGTTAGAATTTCCTGATGCTCCTATCTAAGCCTGCCCAACGACGGTCTATCAAAGGACCTATAGTCTATGGGTCCCTCCGTGGGTGGCTCCTTCTACATATTTTCAACTCTCATCCCAATCAACTGCATTCCAAGCTTATTTCCTGCAAACATGATACAAAACAGATTATTTCTAATATGATATAGCCCTAGACACACATTACTTCTAAGTGAAATGCATCAAAAATACCATAAACTCACGGTATATCAACACCCTTAACTTAAACTTGTTGTTTGTCCTCAAGCAACACACTAAAACTCTAAATGACACTTATGTAGAAGCAGACATACAAACTCAAGCAATCACAAGGCCTTTTCAATCCATCCCATTTCCTTAGTGCAAATCTCTTCATTTTGACTCAGCAAGCTAATTGATACAGATCAAAATATGACATAGATCGACCAACAGACATCACAACATACACATTTCACAATTACTAAGGTATCAATTCACCAACAATGTAACTAGTGCCCTCACTTCAAAAGAAATCCTTTTTCACACACAATAGATATGCCTTCCAAGTTTTTGTCAGGAGTTCATTCAAAACTAACGCTCAGAAGTGACTTCAAGTACAGTTCATGCTCAGTACCATAGGTTTTCCCTTATTTTCACTACTTATACTCGCCAAAGTAGTTGCTAGAATCCCTATAGGACTTTCTTAGCTTGTAACGTAGGCTTAGGTTCACGTAGGACATATTTGGGTACTTTTTAGTGGTTTTCTGCCCTACTTGACATTACATTAGCTTTTTACCTCTTTTCTCAACCAATTCTTGATATCTTTTTATTTTCTTTTCTTTCTCTTGACTCTTTTCACATATATGTGACTTTTGACTTTATAGCTCAAAATTTTATTTTTATTTTTTTCACTTTTTTTCTTTTTCTTTCACTTTATTTTTCTTTATTTTTTTTAGAACTTTTTTTATTCATCTTTTGCTTCTTTTGCACAAAGTCACATCTTCTTCAATCTTTTCTTTTTCTGTTCTTCAAAGACAAAACTTTTTTCATACCCTTATTCTTTTGGTTTCCTCTTTCATAGCCACCCTCAACTTATGTATTTTGCATGAGTTGAGGTGCACAATATCCGATGTAGGACCAGGTCAAGATCAAGGTAACTTTTTAAATTAGCCATGTCAAGACCCAAGCCTACACCCCAGAAGTGACACGGCGTACAAGACTTCAAAAAGCCTCATACAAGCCTCATAGCATTCATAATATAATACATAAGAAATGGTAAAGAATTTAAAATTTTTAATCCATACAATCGAAGTCTTTATTTAGAAACAAACAGTAGAAGTCTAACTTGTCTCACATGGCCATCTAATACAACTTGAATCATATAATAGGCCTCAATCACTTCTTGCACACTCTTCGATTTCCCATGTACACCTTGATACTCTACCCATTCTCCTTGAACCTTCTTCCCTCCTTGTTCTCGAGCTCGACCGCTCCATATAGAAATGCTTGAGTGTCTTTGAATGGCCCGGTCCACTTGCACTTAGGCTTGCCAAGAAACAAGCACAACCTTGACTTGAATAAAAGCACCAGATAACTGATGTTTGCGTAATCAAGGACACAACTTCCAATGCAAGTGTCTACGATCGTGCAATAGTATAATAACCCAACCAAGGGTTGGGGTCAAGTCCCAAGGGAGTGGGCATAAAAATTAATGGTTAAGCGCAAACGTGCTAAAGCTAATTGTAGCTAAAAACTTTAGCAAATAAAAACATAAAAAGTTAAATAGGGTGATGCAAGCGTCAATTATCAAATAGGGGTTTATAAGCAAGAAACAACTAAAATAGTGAAAATAAGGAATAATACAAGTATAGAGACGGAATTCTTGGGATGTGATAGTAATACGGGATAGAAAAAATCATTGGATACATGCTTTTGATAGTAAATTCATTGAGTATTTGTGACTAGGCTAGACATTAAAGGGGATAAGCTCTCTCTCAAGCAACTTACCCCGTTTCAATGGGGTTCCTCTCGGATACCCACTTGCCGCATGACGAACAACCTCCGCCTTATCCCGCTCACTCTCTTGAGCTGAGTGTGTGCACATGGGACTAGGGTTCACCCTCTCGAGCTAAACCTCATGTCGACCCATTCGCACTGGCCATCAATTTAGTGGTCTTAGTTTTATGACCTCTATCTCAAGCAAGCCGAAAACACATATATGAGATTATATTGGCAACTACAACCTCATTAAGTTCATCCACAACCACTAAATGAAATCACATTTAAACTACGAATAGACTATCCGCAAGCAAGACCCAACAACTAATCTAACCCATAATCACAAAATCATGCCCCAAGAAATGGGGTTTTTTGCCACACATGTAAAAGAGATAAAGAAGTATACCAATCTCAGTTTCCATCAATGGGTATGAAAGATTAAGTCTTAAAACAGGCAAAAAGTGAAGAATCCAAGAGACCCAAGTCCAATTTCTTGAAGATTAAACCCTTGAAAGCTCCATGTTCTTCAAAACCCTCTCCAAAACTTAGAGAAAATATCTCCAAAACTCTATCTAAAACTTAATAATCTAAAAACTAGGTGAAACCATGTAAAATTCGCTACTAAGAATAAAAATTGAACTAGTATTTATAGTTTTCAAAAAATGTGCTCTGAAGGATCTTTCAGCGACGTTAGTGGGAATCGCCGATGCATTCGGCAATCCGCCCTTTGATCTACTTCGTCGCCCTTCATTAGTTGCCTTCAGCATCTTTGTGTCCTGGATAATTGGGCGATGTAGCACTACTTTGCGGAGTCATTCGGAGATTCACCGACTGCTCCTTTTTACCGCTGATTTTCTCTTTTCCTTCAGGGCTTAGCATACTAGAGCAAAAGGTGAATATGCGATCTGTTGGCGATTCGCCGAATGCGTTCGACGATTCGCAGATCTTTGTTTCTTCATTCTTTTGGCCTCTTTTTGCTCCTTTTTGCTAAGTAGTATCCATGCTTTGCCTCAAACTTCAAATACCTGAAACTTAAAGTTTTTCATCAGATATCAGGATAAAACATGCATTTGAGGACAGTAATTTCATCAAAATATTGCCCTAAATGAGTCCAAATTATGGACTCATCAATACCCCCAACTTAAACTTTTGCTTGTCCTCAAGTAAGCTCAAGTTCAGTCGTTCAAAAAGGGTGTCTTGAATAGTGCTACTCAATCATGAATGCACATAAGAAGACTTAATTTACTTCTGCAAAGATCAATTGTGCACTCAAAAATTCAAGTGGTGACTCACCAATATCAAAGAATCTCATGCTCACAGTACTTGCCTCAAATGCAAGTTCGAGCTCAACCGAAGTGTTCAAACGCCCTCACACAAGGAATGATTCCATATTCACACAATGGTTCGCAATTTAAAGCTTTGAAATTAGATGCAATGCTCACACTCACAAAGAAGAACACAGTGCATGCTTTCACCCATAGGTTTGCTTGTATTTTCCAATCAACATTTGTTTCAGCTCACTCAAGATCAAAAAGGTCTTTTCAAGGCCTGTAATGGGATCGAGTGCAAAGGTATGGTCATTTAGGCTTAGTGACTTTCATCCTCATGAATTGTGGTGCTCACAACACTTCCTTCCATTTTCCTTTATCATTTTCTTTAGTGCTCATAAGTCATCCTATTATTCACTTTCCCATTGTGTGTTGGAAACCCCTTATCTTTTGCACTTTATTCTGCAACATTCTTTTTCCATTCTTTTCTTTTCTTTTTCTCTTTCTCTTTTTTTTATATGGAGGGGTTCCATTTTTCTCAACACCATGGGTTAATGGAGACTTTCCTTGCACTTCTTAACTTTCCCTTTTCTTGTCACCACACCCCCAACTTAGGCTTTTAGCCTAAGTTGGCTATTCAATTAACCACAATTCAAGAGTATTATAGGTAGTGGATTAAGAAAGGTCTAGTTTTCATGAAGTTTCTTCCAAAGAAGGGTAAGGCTCAAGGGGTGTTCAAAAGTGGTTCACACACTTACAAGGTATGTCACAAAAGAGGTATATGTCAAATTGGCTCACACTTTAGAAGTTGCCTAACATCATATCAAAAGATAGCATCACTTAGTTGACCGGACCCACGGGACAAATTCTAAGATTTATCATGCGTGGTTCAAAGTAAGCTCATCACGCTAGGAATTGACACTACAGTCAAACAAGACTCCACACTTTCGATAGTGTGCAATGGTTATCATAAGAGACTCGATTCAATACTATGCTAGTCAAAACGAGATGCAAAGAGTTCACATATTGTCTATGTAACTTTATTTGGCCTCATTGTGGCCGCACATTCATGTTCATTCGATTAAGAGCACTATTCAAGTCATCGGTATTGATCGGGACCAAGACTTAAATTTTTCACAAGAACATCCATATTCATACACAAGAGGTGGCAAAAATTTTTGGACGGGTTAAAATAATTTTGTAATAAAATAAATAAAATGAGCCATAAGATCAATCATCCATAGAAACAAATAAAACACAATTTTAAAGCAGAATAACCCAAATATATACACAAAACACAACTATCAACAAAAAAGGTGTGGGCCTCACCCCACCACAATTAAAAAGTAGTTGTCCTCAAATGCAAATAAAAGTATCCAAAAGTAAAAATATAGTAAGATAGAGAGGGAGCTAAAGAAAGGTCCTGTCTATGCAGTCTCTCTCTCAATTGGGGTCTGAGTGGCTAGTGTAGCAGTTTGTACTTGGGCATCAGTGCTCGGAGTAGCCTCAGATGGAATAGCAATGCCAGATCCACTAAGAGCTGCTGTGGATGTCTCATTCGACAATGTCTGGATTACCGACTGAACAATCGTCTCTATAAGATTTGGCAAGTCTCTGAACATGCTCTCATCTCTGCTCTTCTGTGTCTCCTCAGTATGTATCGATCTCAACTCCTCGTCGGTCTTTGCATATGATGTGCCATCCCCCTGTACATCTCTGGTGGTAGCCGGAGGAATCCTCGAGGTCTCATGAGCAACCCTGTCCTCAGTAACCTCTATTAGTGAAATGAAGTCAATAGACTTATGATAGGCTACGTCTTTCCTCAAACTCGCAATCTCTGCTTTTAAAGACGTCACCTCAAAGGCTTCCACCTGTCTGGTCTCATAAGCAATGACTCTCACTGTCAAGGCATCAACAGAAGTCTGAAGGGGGGTAAATGCTGCTAGTATGGCCCTGTCGATCATCTCCGAAATAGACCTCTCCAGTCGGGTAGCTCTCACATCAGCTGAATAGGCCAACTGCTCCATCTTCAGGATCATGGCCTGAGTGATCCTGGTAGGCTGGGAGGATGAAGGGGTATACCTGAGGGCTCAGAGACCGAAGTAGGCGAAGGTGCCTCTGCTGGTAATGAGTCAACATTGACAGTTGCTCTCATCTTATTAACCTTCTCTCGTGTGAACTTAGCCTCTATACGCCAAATATCGGTGGAGGAAGACGGGGTGACCTTAACATCCCTCGTAGTGTCATGAGGTACTTCACCACCGCACAACTCGCTGACTAATCGAAATGGCAGACGTCACTGCTTGGCTCTCATGGCCATCTCCTGTGAAATCAGTAGTCCCAGATCGATCCGCCTCTTGGCCAAGATAGAACCAAGGCAAGCTGCCTTAAGATGGTGCAGAATTGACTCATTTTGGGATGGCATTATGGAACTGTTGATGAAGCCAAACCAGAACCTGGAGGAGATGTTCATGTCCCTCTTCTTAATAGGAGCTCTTGCATCCATCCACCTCGGGGTGGTGTCAGAAATCATCGCAGCCAACCAACACTTCAAAGCATCCAGGGACTGAACAATTGGCAACCCCTCGTAAGGAAGTACAAAGTGCAATGGTCTACCTAATAGAGCATTAATATGCTCACTGTGACACTTCACTTCCTTTCCTCTGACCATGACCGACTTCACCGGTCGAAACTCACTTGCCTTCTTCTTATTCTTAGGCACATCTCCATAAGTTGTGTAAAACTCCCTAACCCAAGAAGGAAGATAAGGGCCTCGGGGCCGTGTGAACTGCTCGAACTGATAGTAGCGGAGGGTGTCCAAAACATCTGAGTATTTTCCTTCTAGACCCTCCGTAGATAGCAGCTTATCCTCTATGACAGTCCGAACTCCTTCACCTTTTAGTCTATTCAGCAATCTAAGTGGAGGAGCAATAGGTAGTGCAGGAGTTACTGAGGGTGCCTTGGCTGGTAGTGAGTCTGTAGTCGGAGGAGTAGCAGATGAGGGAATACTGGTGGCTGTGGGTTGAGATCTGGTCCGAAGCTCATCCCTTCGGTTAATCAAAGGTTGTTCATCCTCTAGTTTAGAGAAATCTGTCTTAATAGCTACTCCTTTTCTAGCTATATGTTTCTTCTTCTTGCCTTTGTCTCTCGGTTGGAGGTCATCCCCTCTCCTATGTAGAGGGTTTGAACCTCCTTCATTTATTGTAATGCCCTTTGCCTTTTTCAATGGTTCGGTTAGATTGGTGCGTACCATATCTGTAAAATATTGAGAGAAATTAAGAAAACAAAATCAAACTCTAGCACAACAAACCTTGTTGAAGATAAACTCGTCGATCCAGTCGGTGAGTCGCCGAACGACTTTGGCGAGCTAAGCCTAGCTAACCGATGAGGTTCGCTAAACAATTAAGGCAAGTCGGTGATAGGAAAGTCCTTTCGGCAAATCGCCAACTAATTTCGGTAAGCAAGGGTTTGTCCGCCGAAAGTTACAGTGCATAAAGGTTGTAGGGGTGCAAATAAAGAGCGATAAAGAGTACTTTCGGCGAGTCGCCGAGTGCCTTTGGCAAACTCAGGCATCTCGCCAAAAGTCACAGACTCAAACCACAAACTTGACACAAAATTAAACGTGAGGTGAAGAAAATAGGCGAACTGCCGAGTGATTCGACGAGCTCGACTCAGCTTGCCAAATGACCCAACGTGCCCATTTTCAACCTACCTTCTCGAATTCAACTCTGCTAACCCCAAAATTGAAATCAAAGCATGCTCTCATGAAATTCAAACAAGACCCATACTACCCATCACCCGGGGGTACTCATATTTCTCCCAGACTTGCCGCATTTGGCCATTTGACGATATTTGCTCTTAAGAACTGTGTCACCCGCTCTATCATTGAGCAAATTTTCGACATTTAGCACAAAGGTGGGCTACTCAAACTTCACCCAATCAATCTAACAACACGTCATCACAACCCAACTCATTAAAAAGCACAAAGATTATAGGCATTTGACAATCAAACCATACGGGCAAGATTTTTCAAATTAAAATAGGTAATTAAGGATTCTAATTGTACTAGAGAAGCCCAGGACACATCAATACGATACTATTATTGCAAAAGAGTTCAAAATTTTCAACAATAAACTCGAGGTTCAGAAACCAACCTTAGATGCCAATTAATATACGATTGAAAAGCTAGGCGGCAAAGTATTCCAACTTCGAGCACAAATCAACAAACTAAAATTCTATAAAAATGCTAAAATAAAGAAAATACTACCTTAGTGTGAGTTTAGGAGATTCAAGAGCAAGGGAAAGTGAAGAATTTCAAATTTTGAGTCTCTTGGCCATTATAAACCGTCCAGTTTGCGCCTATTCGGCGACGTTAGTCTCACTCACCGATCTACTCGCCGACTCACCGAGTGGTCATTTATCGACCGATTGCTAAAATTCTTTAGTTCCTTGGGGGTCAAGATGGCGGTCTACATCAAGGTCACCGACCAGGTTGGCGACGCGCCGAACTGCTTTGTAAGTTCGTCGAGTTTTACAAGCTCTGACTTGAACTTGAATTGAGCCAAACGGCGGGTCAAGTCGGGCTCGCCGACCTCTTCACCGATTCACCAACTGACCATTTTCTCACCAATCTATATTTTTCACCACTTTTCTCATTCAAACCTGCACCACTAACACACTATTATTTATAAAAGTAAATTAAAGCATTTAAAACTTTGGTTTGCCTCCCAAGAAGCTCTTTATTTAACGTCGTGGCACAACGTGAGTCCTTACTCACTCCCCATTGGTTGGGTTGGCCCTAGTTTTACTAGGTAACCCTAATAGTTCGTTTGAGTGAAGAGGAGGCACCGCAAAATTCAGGAGTGTCCTAATCAGCTGGATCGTTCTAGAGTGAGAGCCAACCATTTGATTCAACACTTCAATACTCTGCTTCATCTCTTCCAACATTTGATCTTGTTTGGTGATCTTTTACAGAATGATTTGGAGTGTGTCCTCGACACGATTGTTCTCCCTGTCTCTAGACTGCTTCCTCTCGTGAGGAGATATGTACCTCCCTTGACTCTTGCATTGGTTTTCCACCTCTATTATTTTGGTGGCAAACTCGTTCAGTTGAGTTACCAATGTGGGTAATTTGAAGTTCCTCTCGACTTCTTGCTTCATCTCAGCCGAGTTGCCACCATTTCCCTCAACCATGCTCAGGGAACATACCTATACCAACAAATTTAAAGAAAAACAAAACTAAAAATAAGATTAGTAAACTACGATTTTTAAAAGCAAAATTCGACTTAAACCAAAAACTTTCACGTAACACCACTCCTCGGTAGCGGCGCCATTTTGATATTTGCGTAATCAAGGACATAACTTCTGATGCAAGTGTCTACGATTGTGCAATAGTATCATAGCCCAACCAAGGGTTGGGGTCGAGTCCCAAGGGAGTCGGTATGAAAATTAGTGGTTAAGCACAAACATGCTAAATCTAATCATAGCTAAAAACTTTAGCAAATAAAAACATAACAAGTTAAATAGACACAAGTGTCAATTATTAAATGGGAGTTTATAAGCAAGAAACAACTAAAATAGTGAAAATAAGGAAAAATACAAGTATGGAGACGGAATTCTTTGGATGTGATAGAAATACGGGATAGACTAAATCATTGGGTACATGCTTTTGATAGTAAATTCATTGAGTATTTGTGACTAGGCTAGACTTTAAAGGGGATAAGCTTTCTCTCGAGCAACTTAACCCATTTCAAGTGGGTTTCTCTCGGACACCCACTTGCCGCATGAAGAACAGACTCCACCTTAACCCACTCACTTTCTCGAGCTGAGTGTGTGGACATTGGACTAGGGTTCACTCTCTCGAGCTGAACCTTATGTCGACCCACTCACTGGTCATCAATTTGGTGGTCTTAGTTTTACGACCTCTCTCTCGAGCAAGCCGAAAAGACATATATGAGATTATATTTGCAACTACAACCTCATTAGGTTCTTCCACAACCACTAAACGAAATCACATTTAAACTACAAATAGACTATCAGCAAGCAAGACCCAGCAACTAATCTAACCCATATTCACAAAATTACACCCCAAGAATTGGAGTTTTTAGCTACGCATGTAAAAGAGATAAAGAAGTTTACCAATCTCAATTTCCATCAATGGTGTGCAAGATTAAGTCTTAAAACAAGCAAAAAGTGAAGAATCCAAGAGACCCAAGTCCAATTTCTTGAAGATGAAACCCTTGAAAGCTCCAAGTTCTTCAAAACCCTCTCCAAAACTTAGAGAGAATATCTCTAAAACTCTGTCTAAAACTTAATAATCTAAAAACTAGGTGAAACCAGGTAAAATTTGCTACTAAGAATAAAAACTGAAATAGTACTTATATTTTTTAGAAAATGTGCTCCGAAGGATCTTTCAGCTACGTTAGTGGGAATCGCTGATGCATTCGGCGATCCGCCCTTTGGTCTACTTCGTCGCCTTTCATTAGTTGCGTTGAGCATCTTTGTGTCCTAGATAATTGGGCAATGTAGCACTACTTCGCGAAGTTGTTCGGTGATTTGCCGACTGCTCCTTTTTACCGTTGATTTTCTCTTTTCCTTCAGGGCTCAGCACACTAGAGCAAAAGGCGAATATGCAATATGTTGGTGATTCACCAAATGCGTTCAGTGATTCGCAGATCTTCATTTTTTCATTCTTTCAGCTTCTTTTTGCTCCTTTTTGCTAAGTAGTGTCCATGTTTTGCCACAAACTTCAAATACCTAAAACTTAAAGGTTTTCATCAGATATCGGGATAAAACATGCATTTAAGGACACTAATTACATAAAAATATAGCCCTAAATGAGTCCAAATCATGGACTCATCAATCACCCACAACAAATTCACGTTTTTCAATCTTTTGATCATGATACTTGTTCATCTTCTTTTTGTACAAGGCTGAAATTTCATATGCTTTTAGGCTAAATTCAGAAAGCTCATTCATGTCATTCAATCTTTGACTCGATGCGGATCCCCAATCCAAATTCAACATCTTTAGCTCCCACATGGCCTTATGCTCTAGCTCTACCGACAAATGACATGACTTCCCATATACAAGTTAGTAGGGGGACATACCCATGGGAGTCTTGAATGCAGTGCGATAGGCCCAAAGAGCATCATCAAGCTTTCTTGACCAATCCGTTATGTTGGCGTTCACAGTCTTTGTAAGGATTTGCTTTATCTCTCTATTTGACACTTCAACTTGCCCACTAGACTGCAGATGGTAAGGAGTAGCTACATTGTGACGAACTCCATATTTCTCTAGCAACGCCTTGAACAACTTATTACAAAAGTGAGAACCTCTATCGCTGATAATCGCCCTTGGTGTACCGAATCCGGAGAAGATACTATTTTTCAGGAATACGGTGGCACTCTTACCCTCATTGTTTGAAAGTGCAATTGCTTCCACCCATTTCAAAACATAGTCAACCTCAACAAGAATGTATTTCATCCCATGTGAACTCACAAATGGACCCATGAAGTCAAGGCCCCAAACATCAAATAACTCAACCACCAATATCGTATTTATAGGTAGCTCTTGCTTCTTTGAAATTCCTCCTTCTCTTTGGCAATGATCAGAAGACTTGGAAAAATCATGAGCATTTTGGTGGATGGTAGGCCAGTAATGCCCACACTGTAAGATTTTATGATCAGTCTGAATACCACTATGATGCCCACCAACAGGCAATGAATGAACCACCTCTAGTATACTCTCATCTCAACCTCGGGCACACAACACTGAATAATCCCATCAGCACAAATATGAAACAAGTAAGGTTCATCCCAAAATAACTTCTTCACATCATGCATAAACTTTTTCATTTGGTGGAATGACAAATCCGATGGAACCAAATCGCTTGCCAAATAGTTAGCAAAATCTGTGAACCAAGGGATAAGATCAAAAGAAGAAGCAATGATTGTTCGTCTGGGAATGCATCATTAATTTCAACCCCATCTCCTAGCTTGAGCATAGCTTCCTCCTCTAATCTGGACAAATGGTCGCAACCTGATTCTTTGTCCCCTTTCTATCTTTCACCTTAAAATTGAACTCTTGTAGCAACAATACCCATCTAATCAACCTCGTTTTTGTATCCTTTTTAGCCATCAGATACCTCAATACAGAATGGTCAATATGCACTATGACCTTAGTACCAAGTAAGTAGGATCAAAATTTCTTGAATGAGAAAACCACGACAAGGAGTTCATGTTCAGTCACTGTATAGCTCTTTTGAGCCACATTCAAAGCTTTGCTGTCATAATAAATCGGATGAAGAATCTTCTCTCACCTCTGCCTAAATACCACGCCAAGCCCTACCCCACTTCAAACGGTTGCCCCCAATCCGATGAAATAATGATAGGTGTTGATACTAACCTTGCTTTCAACTCTACAAATGCTCTCAAACAAGCATCATCAAAATCAAACTTACACTCCTTTTTGAGCAGTTTGCACAATGGGCGTGCTATTTTAGAGAAATCTTTGATAAACCTCCGATAAAAACCTGCATGCCCAAGAAAACTTCTAACACCTTTAACAGAGATAGGTGGTGGAAGCTTTTTTATTACCCTTCTCATAAATCTGATGAACCCAGAACTATCCCCTCTTTCAGCATGAAGTGGCACTTTTCCTAATTGAGCACAAGATTGCACTTTTCACAACGTTTTAGTACGTCAGCCAGATGCATCAAACAACCATCAAACGAGTCACCTACCAAAGAGAAATCATCCATAAATACCTCAATAGTGTCCTCCACCATATCTGAAAATATTGACATCATCCAACACTGGAAGGTCGCTGGAGCATTACACAACCCAAATGGCATCATTTCAAAGGCGAAAGTCCCATAAGGACAAGTGATGGTGGTCTTCTCTTGGTTTTCCAGTGCTATGGAGATCTGATTGTAACCCGAATACCCATCAAGAAAGCAATACCAACCCTTACCATCAAGGAGATCCAGCATCTGATCCATGAACGGCATTGGGAAGTGATTCTTTTTCTGTCCAAGCATTCAGTTTGCGGTAGTCCATGCATACTCTACATCCGGTCACTGGCCTCATCGGAACAAGCTCATTTTTTACATTAGGAACCACAATCATCCCACCTTTCTTTGGTACACACACTAAACATGGCAAACCCAACTACTAACTGCAATGTGGTATATGTCTCTAGCATCTAACCATTTGATGATTTCCTTTTTTACTACCTCTTGCATAGGTGGATTAAATCACCTTTGGTGCTCAATACTTGGCTTGATGTCCGGCATGAGTTGGATTTTATGAGAACAAATGCCAGGAGGAATCCTAATAATTTCCGCAATAGTCCATCCAATAACCCGCTTGAACCTCTTCAACACCAAAACCAATGCATCTACTTGTACCTCACTCAAATCGGCCGCAATGATTATCGGTAAAGTGTCATATTTCCCAAGAATACATACCTCAAATGCGATGGTAGAGCCTTGAGCTCCAATTTTGAGCTTCTTCCACCGACGATTTTGCTGGTGAAGAGTCATGATTCTTCAAATCTAGCTCCAATTTCATTGATTTGGAACAAAATTCGAACCTATCAAGTGCGGCAACTAATTCATCATAGTCTTCAATACCATCACCCTCAAATTTCATCATTACCGCTGCCAATACATCAACACCCAATCTCTCTTCAATAGACACTTCAGAACCTCGATCCACAATATGATTCACCACTAATACTGACTTGAGATCACTTTCATACTTCATAGACCTACAGATATTGAAAGTTACCTCTTCATTATTCAATCAAAATTTTATCTGCCCTCTCTCCATATAGAAAAAGGCGTGTCAATAGCAAGGAATGATCTCCCTAAGATGATGGGAACCTCAAAATCAACCTCACAATCAAGTATCACAAAATCTTACAGAAAAATAAACGACTCCACTTTCACAAGGACATCTTGGAGAACACCAATGGGGTTCTTCACAGTTATATCGGCCATGAGTAGTCGCATCGTAGTCGGTTTTGGAGCCCCCAAACCTAACTTTTTATAGATAGACAATGGCATCATATTAATGTTGGCACCCAAATCACACAACACCTTCGCAAAATGCAGCATCCCAACGAAACATTGATGGAATACCCAGGCATTTTCTCCAAAGCTTCTATCAACAGAACATTGATGGAAAGCTGATTTAACATAGTTATGAACCTGCGGTATTTTCCTTCTTCAATCTTATTCACTAATCTCTATGGGAATGGAGGTGGAGGTCTAGGCATGGGAATAACTTTTTCGGTTACCTCTGCTTCCTTATCTGTAGCATTTTTAGACCCTCCAGTAACCTCAATCGCATCTTCATCCCTTTCTACCATAATTTCAACCTCGGAAGGCAAAGGGGGACCAATGGTCTGTTTAACTCCTTGAGTAGTGACAACCATACAATGCCCATCATTTTCGGATTCTTGATGGTGTTGCTAGAAAGTGTGCTAGGATGAAGTGGGTTCACGGTGGTGGACAGCTGACTAAACTAATGCTCAATTTCCTTGATCGACACTACATGGGCATCAACTTTTTGACCGATTACAGACAGTCATTTCACATCTTTTTCACATTCTCATCAGTCATATCAAACCTCTTCATCGGCTTCTGCGTCATATCCTCAATGCGTGACATACTACCCCCAGCTTCTCTATTACCAGATTCCCAATTCACAGGTGGAACATAAGGCCCAACTCTCTCATTCCTATTACCATAGTTGTTTCAGCTGTAGTTGTTATCATGATTGTAGTTCCCATCTCAGACATAGTTCCCTTCTCGATTATAGTTTCCATAGTTTCGACCTTGGGTTTCTTGACCATGGCGCCAATTATCCGAGTTGGAACCTTGGACGTTGGTTTAGAAACCCCCCGTTTGATCATTCACCAAATATGCATCCTCCTCATAGTAGCATTCCTCAACTGGTGGTGGTGCATTTCTCATTAGGTAATTTACCTTATTCATCTTTTCTACATTTCCACTAACATGCTTCAATACCAACCCAAGATCTGTCCTCATCTGAGCCATCTCCTCATAAATGTCATCACTACATTAATCTAGTGCAGCTTAAACGGTGAATGTGATTCTTCCAGTATTAGCTTTTCTAGTGCTCCATGCCTTATTATTCCGAGAAATCATCTCCAATTTTTCAGCGATCTCCTCAAAAGTGCACTCACCATAGGATCCTCCAGTGATAGTATCTAACACAGCCTACCCGTTGTCATCCTGCCCTCTGTAAAAATACTCTTTCAATGATTCGTCATCTATGCGGTGATTCAGAACACTTCTAATAAACGCAGTGAACCTATCCCAAGAACTGCCTACAGACTCTCCAGGTAGTGCAACAAAATTATTCAACTTGTCCTTGTGGTTAAGCTTCTTAGACACTAGGAAATACATTGCCATGAACACTCGATGCAATTGGTCCCATGTATGAATTGAATTATATGAAAGCTCAGCAAACCACATCGCAGCATCACCTGTCAATGATAGAGGGAAGACTCTCAAACCTATGACATCCATATCTAACTTTGGTTGCCCCACACAACTACAGTTCTCAATTTAGCCATGTGGCCATGCGGATCTTCCGAAGCTAGACAAGAAAACAACCCTCTCGCTGTAAGCATCTGCATAAGACTGTTGGTCACCACAAATGTATGCCCTATAGGTAGAGGAGGAAGACCAACAGGCTCTTCTGATACAACTATATTGAAGTCAACCATCTAGTTATCACGCAACCTCGGTGCTGGCGAATTCTGCACCTTATCTGCATCTCCTATAAGATTTCCACCATAAACGTGAGCGTGCACATTAACAACCCCAGGAGGCTGTAATTGTAATCCATCACCTAGATTATCTCCAATTGGATTGATTTAGACCCCTAAATTATTCATTTTTCTCAATGTTTTGCTCAACTTTGGATCGTAGTTGATCAATGGTTTACCTCGACTCTGTGTACTTGGCATACACTAAAGTTGAAACCTGTAGAAAATAAAAACAAAAGAAAACGTAAAATCAAGAAATTCTTGACTAAAGTTAAATAATGTAGTCAAACTTAAACTAAAAGTCGTATTCCCCGACAGCGCCAAAATTTGATACGCTCAAATGACACCTCCCTAAAGAAGTATAAGCGATCGTTATCAAGTAAAGAACCCAACTTGTAGGTTGGGGTCGATCCCACGAGGAATATGGTTCAGACTTAAACTTAACTCAATATTTATCCATTTAGTCAAACTATTTCCTAAACAAGTAATTAAAAGGGGTTTTTTGTAAGCAAGTAACAGGTTGTTGATTAAGTGACAAATAAGCAAGATTCAAACTTTAAGTTATCAATATGAGAGAGAAACTAGGATGTATGTGTTCCCCATAAGCTTTTCACGCAGTAATCCTAATAATAGTAATCCTTTCCTAATGTTTTACCTGAAAAGTTGGTAAGTTAGGTATCCCTAAGTGATTGGTCCTCCAAGTAGGGAATTTCACCTCGCACCTTGGTTTGGCTATGGGTGTATGCTTTAGTAAAACTTACCTTTACCCCAGATTAGACATCACATCAATGTATGACTTAGTTGTTACCCTTGCTCCAATTGACATTAGACTATTAGATAGCATCCACTAAATCTCCGTTGTTAATTCTTTTTTCATTACCTCTTTGGTTCGGAAAGTAGCAACGAGGCTAGTTCTAACATTGTGCACCATTCAAAAATACTTCTAAGTGAAAGAATTAGCAATACATGCACAAACACTATTCCAGAATTACTTAATTATTATTCATACTTTGTTAATTGCTCATGGTTCCCACAAGTCTAGTTGTGGATTTAGCTACTCATGCTTGAAAGTATACAATTCATATTTCGATAAAAAGAATTCATGAACTTACGATTAGAGTAGAAGAAACCCGAAATCTCCAATTGAACTTCAAAGTGAAAATCTTATCAAACGAATTTCGGAAATCAAATTGCTAAAGTTTGCAAGTTAAGTACCAAAGAAACACAAAAACTAAAAGTATACAATGTTGTCTAACCCCCAAAAATGAGGTTTATAACTCCTATTTATAGAAAACATGTCCTAAATAAAATAGAAACAAAATAAGGAAATAAGTTTTCTGGAACGCGGCTTCAAGTGACGACTCAACCTACAGACCGTGGGTCGACCTACGGTCTATAGGTCCCCTTCTGTGGCTCAACCCTTAAGATTTTTCATAAGGTAGTGGAACTTTAACTCTCTGATCCATCGAAGGATATGCAGGACGGCCCACGGATCGACCTACGGTCCGTTAGTTGCTCTGTAGTACCACACTTGGTCAGAATTCCCTAATGCTCCTATCTACGTCTACCCAACAACTATTCATCAAAGGACCTACGGTCCGTGGGTGGCTCCTTTTGCATATTTTAAGCTCTCATCTCCATCAACTATATTCCAAGCTTATTTCCTACAAACATGATACAAAACACATTATTTCTAATACAATATTGCCCTAGACATACACATATTCTAAGTGAAATGCATAAAAAATACCATAAACTCAAGGTATATCACAAACCCAAGAAACATCTAATATCTATCAAAGATGTGGGTCTGGGCAAGTGTTGTACTTTCTCAATTTTCTAGGAATCCATTTGGATTCCTTCACTGAATACCACATGACCAAGGAAAGCGATGGACTATAACCAGAATTCACATTTGCTGAACTTAGAGAATAGTTGGCGATCTTTGAGAGTTTGTAGAACAACTCTCAAATGAGTCACATGCTCCTCCTCACTTCGAGAATAAATGAGGATATCATCAATAAAAATGATGAAGAACAAGTCCAAATATTGTTTGAATACCCTGTTCATTAAATCCATGAAACCTGCAGGAGCATTTGTTAGTCCAAAAGACATAACTACAAATTCATAATGACCATACCGAGTTGTGAAAACTGTCTTCAGAATGTCACTATCTCTAACTCTGAGTTGATGATAGCCGGACCTAAGGTCTATCTTAGAAAAGAAACTCGCACCCTGAAGTTGATCAAAAAATTCATCAACCCTGGGGATGGGATACTTATTCTTGATTGTGACCTTGTTCAACTACCGATAGTCAATACACATTCTAAGAGAAGCATCTTTCTTTTTCACGAACAACACTAGAGCACCCTATAGAGAGATACTAGGTCTTATAAAGCCCTTATCTAGAAGGTCTTTCAACTACTCTTTCAATTCCTTAAGCTCGGCTGGAGCCATTCTGTAAAGAGGAATAAATATGGGCTGGGTATCTGAAAGGAGGTATATTCCAAAGTGATTTCCCTTTCGGGAGGAACTCTGGGAAGATCTTCTAGGAACACTTTTAGAAACTCATTTGCTAATGGGACTGACTGAAGAGTTGGGGTTTCGGAGTTTGAATCATTAACCCAAACAAGATGATAGATATATTCTTTGGAAATCATTTTTCTAGCCTTAAGGTAAGAGATAAATCGAACCATAGGCAATGAGCTACTACCCTTCCATTCTAAAAATGACTCGTTTGGAAACTCAAACTAAACAATCCAACTTGTACAATCAACTAAGGCATAACAAGAATGTAACCAATTCATGCCTAGAATGATATCAAAATCTACCATTTCTAACTCTACAAGATCTGCTGAGGTCACTTTCTGAGAGACTGTGATAGGGTAATTTCTTTATACCTGTCTAGCTATAACTGGGTCACCAACCGGAGTAGAGATTGAGAAGGGTTCTGAAAGAGTTTCTGGACTAACACCAAAGTTTACTACTATATAGGGAGTTACAAAAGACAGTGTAGACCCTAGATTTAACTATAACACCCCGACTTTTTAAAATGTCTAAATTAACTTGTTTCTTCGTGGAAAGACAAGGAGGGTGGATAATAAATTAAGAATGATATGGTATATCATATTTTAAGTGTTTGAGGATTGTATCTCAAGTTTTGAAGTTAAGTAAGTGGCAAAATAAATGTTGACGAAGTTATTGTACGTTCCTTCATAAAGATTTATCTGAAATTTGGGTCAAATATATTGGATGTTTTCTCCCAATATATAAAGAGTTAGAAGGCCTATTACCCATTAAATCAAAGGCCTACGAGTCTAGTTTGTAATGCACAAAACCCCATATCAAACCGACATCAAAGTAAAATATTATGAGGGTTTTACTAGGGACTGCGGGGGTAGAATTTGGGTCGAATCCGGGTCGGGTCAAAAATATGGTATGTCGGCTTATTTAACGTTTTAAGCCATGAAAACATTTCATTTCTATTCCAAACCAGAGAGAAAGCTTTAGAGAGGGTTCCTATGGAGTTCTAGCATGATGAAGGTTAGTTTTTGACAATTTCTACCATTAAACATTTCCCCGTGCCTAGAAACGTAATCCCTACACGTGGCAATTGTTTTTCCCTTATATTAGCTGCGTTTGGAGCTGATTTTTGAGGATATAAATTTGTAGTTATTGGTGTTTCTTCAAGGTTTAAACTTGGTTAACTAAGGTAATCATTTCGAGACTCTTTTATGATTGTTTTTATGAATTTCTACGGACGTTTCGACAAGTTTGGGCAATATGGCAAATCTGCCAATTTAAGATTAATTATTAACTATTTATAGGAGCATTTCAGCTGTGTATATATAGTGTTTGTGAAGCTTAGGACATAAGGAAAAACTTTTGTAAAGGAACTACGATCTTTCGAGCGTTCATTGGAAAGGTATGTTAAGGTTATTCCCTACTTACGGCATGCTTCCTTAAAGCTTAGGAGCAATGCAATTGGGTTGTTATCCTTGTTACACTTGTAGCCATTATTGTTGCTTGTTGGCTACTTGAGTTGATATAATCCTCCCTTGTCAGGATTCTTATTCAGTTAGTAGCGTCCCTATGTTGGACACTACTTGGAGGCTATTTTTATAGGTTGCTTATAACTAAATTACTCGCTTTTAGCGATTGGATTATTATTCTTGCCCTTGGGGCTATTGTGGTTAGTTGGACGAATGTGATATATGCCTAGAAGGGCTATGTTCTACCTATGGGGCTAAATGGATGCCTAAAAGGGCTATGAGTTGCCTACAGGGAAATATTGATGCCTAAGAAGGCTATGTGCTTCCTACAGGGTCATGTTGTTGCCTAAGAGGGCTATGAGTTGTCTATAAGCTATGTTGATGCCTAAGAGACCTATGTGCTGCCTACAGGGCTATATTAATGCCTAAGATGGTTATGTGACTACCTACGGGGCTAGGGGACTATTGATAAGGGTATATAGGCTGATTGGCACCTTCCGGGCTTATGGGGGCCTGAGTAGGTGGTCTTGTATGTTGTTTGTACCTGCCGAGCTTATGGGGGCTTGATTAGGCTGTTGTTTTATTATTTTTGAAAAGTTAGATTTAGGAGAAGGTTAGTACACTTATCTTATCCTTGATTTATTTATTGGATTATTCCAGTAAATCAGGATACCTCATCATAGTCTATAGCCTTTCATACTCTATACATTATTTTGTACTGACGCCCCATTACCTTGGGAGCACTGCATTCATGCATGCAGGTCCCGACAGACAACCCAATAGACCTCCTCAGCAGAGGGATTGACTTCTATCCGATTAGCTAGGCTCTTTCCTTCGGAGCTGCCAGAGTTGGGAGGTTTGTTACCTTTTGTTGTATATATCTTTATGGGTTGGATGGGGCCCTGTCCCGCCAATCTTTACTACTCTTAGAGGCTTGCAGACTAGTGTGTGGGGTGTATAGCTACGTTATTGCCATACTGGCCTAGGTTGTTGCTTTGCTGAAGCTTGTGAGTTGTTTGATGTATTTTCTTGATATATACATGCTTTCAGTTTTGGTGTAGATATCATGGTGGCCTCGACGGCCCAATCAGGACTTCTGTTCTAGTTGGCTATTTATTTATATGATCTCCTAGGAGTAGTTGTTTCTTTTATAGATCAATTGACAGGGGTCTTGCTGTCCGAGAGCTTAGTTTTAAGCCAAGATATACTTGTTTTTTTTTCCTTGATTGCGCGTGGCTGCCATGTACTAGTAGCAAATGGTTCAGCAGGGTTAGCTCGTGCCTGAGTTTCGGTATTAGGAGCCTGTTGCGCGCCTCGAGTTTGGGGCATAACAAACTTAGTATCAGAGCAACATCGTATCTTAGAGAGTCTGCAAGCCGTGTCTAGTAGAGTCTTGTTTATAAATGTGTTGTGCACCACATTCGATAAGCAAGAATCTACCGGGCATGTTAGAATGACTATCCTTCTTTTTACTCACCTCGTGCTATAGAGCGGTGTCTTAAGCGTTGAGGTTTCTGGCTTATAATTGATACTTGTATGCCCTTAGAGATGGCTGACACTAGACAGACCACTAGCCACGAAACTGAGAAACCTGACTGTCGGACCCTAGATTTGGGCAAATGTAGGCAAGAGTATGCGCTACTATAAAACAATGTACCAAGTATGATAACTATGCATAAAACATTTAAATCATGCTAAAAAGGGGACATTGCATATCATGCAATTAACCGAGCTAATACATGATATGAAAGAGTTAGAAAAAATAAGCCATAAAACATGGTTAATGCAAGCTACATCATTTGAAACCTTGAACACATGTGAAACACTACTTGAAGTAAGCTTAGTTCATTGTTAATGTGGTAAATTAGCCTTAACCAACATAGAGACCATGTAAGCTATAACATGATCCCCAGTGTCTCCCACACCTAAAAGGGTTGTCCTACTTGCAAAGGTAAGGACCATAAATCTGAGCTAAAGTGGATCCACTAGCTAATGTCTATCTAGACAATCATCCTATGTAGGGACATAGGTAAGGGATAAGAGATTGCTTCTAGAAACCCGACCTCTACTCACGGGAGAGCTTCCATCTCAATATCCTCTCGGTGCTAAGCATAAATCCCATAGAATAGTCAATTCTTCTGGCTCTTATTATCCATGGAAAGGCACGTCATCTTTCCAATCCAAGCTAAGTCATCATCCATAGAAAGGTATCTTTCAATAACCAATCCAAGCTAAGTTTATTAAGATAACTCTTAATATTTGATTCAATTAGGTGAGAAAGCCTTTCTATCTTAGAATCCTTATTATGTGAGAAAACATTTCACATCTTGAGTTTATGTGTATATGAGAAAAATCCTTTCAACAACACATTATCATCATCATTGATATTTTACTCTCAAAGCATCCTTAAAATATTTGCATCGATTTCATAAGAAAATGCATAAATCCAAAATTTACCTTTCAAGGTTCAAAACCAACTTTCAATCATCAACACTTAGAAAACAAGGGTTAGATATTGATTTCATCATTAATTCATGTAAAGCTAGCAATACATGTTTAATTTCATAAAACTCTTCCTTTACAATCAAATTCCCACAATATATGATTCATAACCTGAAAGCATGGGGAAATCATCATAAAATCATAGTACTTCATCAATTCATGCATAACAGATTATAATTCAATCATTTAAATCAATAATCAAGAGAACCCATGACAATTCAAGAAAGCCCTAACTAAATTGGGGATTTCTAACTTCGAAAATAGAGGAATTTGGGAACTCATGAATGGAAGGAATCAATAAATGAAAATTATCATACCTTGAAGCCAAATGCTAATCTTCAATGGAGGAGTTAAGAGTTGACTTGAAACCCTAGGTTAAGTTCTTCTTCTTCTTCAAGTTTCTAGAGAGAGAAATATTTTGGAGAGGAGAATTGATCTTCTTTTGTAATTTTGGAGGAATGACTTGAATGGGTTAATTTGGGGGGTTGAAAAGACTTATATAGGGTCTTAATGATGGGTAAAATGACGTAGTATAAGAGTTATTTAATTAGGAAAAGACCCAACTACCCCTGAACTTAACTGTTGAACCCACCACCAATGGACCCTAGTCGACCGTGGGCTGACTTGCGGCCCATCCTGGTGGTCCATCATTCGGATAAGAGAGGGGTCTTCTAGGGGTTTGGACCGCGGACCCTCGACCACATACCATGTTCCCACCAATGGTCCATTGGTTTCGGTCGTGGTTCCAACTGCCTTAACCCCTGTTTAGGTGCCCATCCATGGACCACTCCTACGGTTCGTGGTCCCATCCACGGGCCGTGGGTGGCCCTCATAGCTGGCACCTGCAATTTCCCAAAATTTGCCTCATTTCCCTTTTTCAAATCTAGGGTGTTACAATATCTCCCCCTTGGGATCATTTGAGCTGGTACAAAAAGAGTAGGAGAGGAACTAACAACCCAACCTACAATGCAATGCATACAACCAAGGAGGAACTATAGACTCCAAGCTAGGACATTATCAAATCATCATAAGAGGAGTGAAACTAGATCTAACAGCCCATCATGCATGCAATGCACATATTTGAGGAGTAAACATCAACTCCAAGCTAACACCCGAGAAGGAAACATCAACTCCAAGCTAACAACATACTCAAATGCATATATCCGAAGAGGAAACTTCACTCCAAGCAACATGTAGTCTACATGCAAATCATATTCACGTGCACATAAACATGTAGAAATCAATCAAATTGACTCATTTTCTAAAAATTTGAACTTTTGGCAAATCATGTATAGTAAGGAAATCGTGGAAACACATAATACTCATGACTTCAAAACAAGGAACAAACCATGAGGAACTCAATACCTCAAGATAGAATAGGAGTAGAAGGAATGAGATGAGGATATCGGGACATCATATTGACCTCAGCCTCTCAAGTAGCACCCTCAACTAACTAATTCCTCCACAACACTTTCACAGAAGCTATTTCTTTATTTCTCAACTTCTTGACTTGCCGGTCTAGAATCTCTACCAGAATTTCCTCATGCGAAAGGTTCTCCTTAAATCCTAAACCTTCTAAGGAAACTATGGATGTCGGATCACCAACACATTTCTTCAACATAGAGACATGGAAAATTGGATGCACCGATGCGAAATCTAGCTCATAAGCAACCTTACCAACAAGTCTCAAAATTTGATATGGGCCTACATATTGGGGACTAAGCTTCCCTTTCTTACCAAACCTCATTACACCCTTCATAGGTGAAATTTTTAAGTAAACCCAATCTGAATATCAAACTCAAGATCCATTCTTCTCACATCGGCATACGACTTTTGCCGACTTTGAGTCATTTTCAACCTTTCTTGTATAAGTCAAACTTTCTCTATGGCCTCATGTACCAATTCGGGACCATTAGGGCAACTTCACCGACCTCAAACCATCCTATAGGAAATCTATACCTCCTACTGTACAATGCCTCAAATGGAGCCATATTAATACTTCAGTGATAGCTATTGTTATAAGGAAACTCAATCAATGGAAAATGGTCATCCCAATTACCCTTAAAATCAATCACACAATCCCTTAATATATTTTGCAAGGTTTGGATAGTACGCTCCGCATTCCCATCGGTTTGGAGATGAAATCTTGTACTAAGCTTAACACGAGTACCAAGACCCTTTTGGAAGGACTTTCATAATTGAGAAGTGAATTGGGTACCACGATAAAAAATAATGGATAAAGGCACTCCATGCAACTTTACCATTTCTCTGAAGTATAACTTGGCATAGTCTTCCACCGAATAGGAAACCTTAATAGGAAGGAAATGAGCCAATTTTGTCATCTGATCTACTATAACCCAAATAGATTCACGTTGTCCCCAGGTGCAAGGTAACCCAACTATAAAATCCATGTTCAAATCATCCCACTTTCAAGTAGGAATGCTAATATCATGGGACAAACCTCCCAGTTTCCAATGCTCAACTTTCACTTGTTGGCAATTTGGACACTTAGCCACAAATTCTGCAATATCCTTCTTCATCCCATTCCACCAATAGACCTCATGTAAATCACGGTACATCTTGGTGGCTCCCACTGAATGGAATACCGTGAACTATGGGCTTTTGTCAAGATCTACTCCCTCAAGTTATCAACATTTGGAACACATAAACGACCTTAGTATCTAAGTGCACCATCTCCCCCTTGGGAGAAATCCTCAATGGATTTCTTAAGCACCGCTTCTTTCAATTCGAACAAAATTGGATTAAGACCTTGCTTGGCTTTCACATCCGCCTCAAAGGTAGATTCAGAACCATTGTGAACCATCACACCACCATTGGTGGAGTCCACTAGCCGAACACCTAAGGCCAATCTATGAACATCTTGAACAAAATCTTTCTTTTCTTCTTCAATATGAGCAAAACTACCCATAGATAACCGACTAAGAGTATCCGCCACCACATTAGCTTTACTGAGGTGATAGAGAACACTCATATCATAATCTTTCAATAACTCAAGCCACCTTTTTGGCGAAGATTTAGATCTTTCTGATTAACGATAACCTTGTTCAACTGACAATAGTCAATACACATACAAAGAGACCCATCTTTATTCCTAACAAACAAAATTGGAGCACCAATAGAGAGATACTCGGTGTGATGAAACCCTCATCCAACAAATCTTTCAATTGTTCTTTCAACTCCATAAGTTCTATCGGAACCATACGGTAAGGAGGAATAGAAATATGTTGCATATCTAGGAGAAGGTCAATACTGAAGTATACTTCCCTCTCGGGAGGAATATAAGGTAAATCATTTGGGAACACTTCCATAACTCACTAACAACGGGGATCAACATGAGAGTAGGGGTTTGGAATCCACATCCCTCACCCTAACTAGATGGTAAATGCAACCCTTAGAAATCATCTTTCTACCTTTAAGACAAGAGGCAAAATGACCCTTGGGCATAGAATTTCCCCCTTTCCACTTTAGGACCGGCTCATTCGAAAATTGAAACTTGACTACATGGGTTCTATAATCAATAGAAGCATAACATGAGTGCAGCTAATCCATACCCAAGATAACATCAAAAACTGGTATATCATGCTCTACCAAGTCAACAAGAGTAACTCTATGGGACAAGGAAACAGGACACTTTCTATAGACCCTGTTAGAGCTTGGGAAATCACTAACTCAACCACTATCCACGTAACTGAGAAACTTGACTATCAGACCCTACATTTGGGGAAATGTAGGTAAGAGTATGCGTTAGTACAAAACAAGGTACCAAGTATGATAGCTATGCATAAAACATTTAAAGCATGCTAAAAAGAGGACATATCATGATATGCAATTGACCAAGCTAAAACATGATATGAAAGAGTTAGAAAACATAAATCATAAAACATGATCAATGCAAGCAACATCATTTGAAACATTGAACACATGTGAGATACTTTTTGAAGTAACCTTATCATTATTAACATGGGAAATTAGCCTAAAATGACATATAGACCATGTGAAATATAACATGATCCCCCGATGTCTCCCACACCGAAAAGGGTTGTCCTACTTGCCAAGATAAGGACCATAAATCTGAGCTAAAGTTGATCCACTAGCTAATGTCTATCTAAAAAATCATCTTATGGGGGCACATAGGTGAGGTACAACAGATTGCTTATAGAAACCCGACCTCTATTCATGGGAGAACTTCCATCTCAATATCCTCTCGGTGCTAAGCATAAATCCCAAGGAATAGTCAATTCTTCTTTTTCTTATTATCCATGGAAAGGCACGTTATCTTGCCTATCCAAGCTAAGTCATCATCCATGGAAAGGTATCTTTCAATAACCAATCCAACCTAAGTTCATTAGGATAACTCTTAATCTTTTATTCAATTAGGTGAGAAAGCCTTTCAACCTTAAAATCCTTATTATGTGAGAAAACCTTTCATATCTTGATTTTATGTATATATGTTAAAAATCCTTTCAACAACACATCATCATCATCATCATCATTGATACATTACTCTCAAAGCATTCTTAAAACATTTGCATCGATTTCCTTAACTCTCAAAGGATCCTTAAAACTCTTCCTTTACAATCAAAATCTTACATAATATGATTCATAACTTGAAAGCATGGGAATTACATTGGTTAATGGGGAAATCATCATACAAACATATTATTTCATCAATTCATGCATAAGAGATCATAATTCAATCATTTAAATCAATAATCAAGAGAACCCATGACAATTAAAGAAAACCCTAACTCAATTGGGGATTTCTAACTTTGAAAATAATGGAATTTGGGAACTCCGTGAATGGATTGAATCCATGGATGAAAACTATCATACCTTGAAGACAAATGCTAATCTTTGATGGAAGAATTGAGATTTGACTTCAAACCCTAGGTTGAATTCTTTTTCTTCTTCAAGTTTTTAGAGAGAGAAATATTTTGGAGAGAAGAATTGATCTCCTTTTGTGATTTTTGAAGAATGACTTGAAAAGGGCTAATTTTGGGGTTGAAAACACTTATATAGGGGTCTTAATGAAGGGTAAAACGATGTAGTATAGGTGTTAACTAATTAGGAAAAGACCCAACTACCCCTTAACTTAACTGCTGAACCCACCACCAATGGACCCTAGTTGACGGACCATGAACTGACCTATGGCCCGTCCTGGTGGTCCATCATTCGGATCAGAGAGGGGTCTTCTGGGGTTCTGGATCACAAACCCTTAACAATGGATTGTGGTCCCAGTAATGGTTCAATTGTTTGGGTCGTGGTTTTAACTACCTTAACCCTTGTTTGGGGGCCATCCACGGACCACTCCTACAGTTAGTAGTCCCATCCACAGGCCGTGGGTGGCTCTTGAGGCTGGCACCAGCAATTTCCAAAAATTTGCCTCATTTCCCTTTTTCAAAATCTGTGGTTTTACATATCCCTCATGTTTCCACCAACTCAATGCAAAACCTCTAAGGTGTTCAAGGGCATACATGGATTTCTTAATGTTATATAAATCATGGTTTTGGAATTTCCGCTCACATTGCCTGTAACACCGCCATATTCAAAAATACCAAAATAGAAGCTTTTTCAGTACATCCACGAAGGGCCAACCACGGTCCGTGATGTGGGCCACAGACCGTAGGTGGGTCTATGGATTGGTCTCTCAGAAATAGTCCAGGCATTGACCACGGTGGCACCTACAGACTGTAGGTGGGACCACACCCCGTGGTCCAGTGGCCGTCGACTGGCCAAAGGTCTCTCACAAAGAGCCACGGTTGTGAAGGACGGACCATAGGTCCATCCACGGTCTATCGATGGTGGTGTCGTGGGTCACTGATTGGTAGTTATTTTCAGGGGCAGTTGGGTCTTTTACTAATTAATTAATTCCTATACTTAGTTGTTTCACCTATATTTAGAACTCCTATATAAGCCTTTTAACCCACAAATCACCCCATTTATTTCATTCATCCAAAATCCTAAAAGAAAACCAATTTCTCTTAAATATTCTCTCTCTAGAAACTTGAAGAAGAAGAAGGATTCACCTAGGGTTTCAAGCTAAGGTTCCAATTCCACCATTGAAGGCTAGCTTTTGGAGTCAAGGTATGATAGTTTTCATCCATGGATTCTTTTCATCCATGGAGTTCCTAAATCTCTTTATTTCAAAAGTTAGAATTCCCCAATTAAGTTAAAGTTTTGATATATTATCATGGGTTCTCTTTAATATTGATTTAAATGAGTTAATTATGATCTTCTAGGTATGAATTGACGAATTGTAATGCTTTTATGATGAATTCCTCTATGAACTCATGTGATCCCTATGTTTGCAATTTATGAACCATAATTTGAGGTATTTTGATCTTCAAGGAAGAGTTTTATGAAATTGAGCATGTATTACTAGTTTTACATGAATGTATGATGAAATCCATATCTAACACATGTTTTCTATGAATTGATGATTGAAATTGGGCTTTGACCTCAAGGAGGTGAATTATGGACTTATGCATTGTTTTATGAAATCTATGCAAATGTTTTATGGGTGCTTTTAAAGTAAAGTACCAATGATTATGTTGTGTTGTGAAAGGATATCCTCACCAAAACACATACTAGAAGGTTTTCTCATATAGAAAGGATTCTTAGGTTTAAAGGCTTTCTCACCTTATTAAATCAAAGATTAGGAGCTATCTTAATAAAACTAGCTTGAATCGGTTGTTCAAGGTCATATTTTAATGAGCAATGAAGTCAAGTAAGAAATGACTATTTCGTGGGAATTTATGCTTAGCACTGAGTGGATATTGTATATGAGATGGAAGCTCTCACATAGTAGAGTTCACCTTTCAAAAGTAATCTCATGAGATGGAAGCCTTCACAAAGTAGAGTCAGGGTTTTTAGTAGAAATCTCCTTATCCCATAACTATGTGCCCACATAGGTTGATTAGCTATTGGATCCACTTAAGCTAGAAGTTCAAGGTTCTACGTTAGGCAAGTAGAACAACCTCTTTTCGGTGTGGGGTAGACATTGGATTCCATGTTATAGCTCACATGGTCTGCCGGTTAAGGCTATTTCCCACAAGTAAGAATGAACTAAGGTTACTCAAAGAATATCACATATGAGTTCAAGGGTTTTAAAGATGAAGTTAGCTTGCATTGACCATGATTTATGACTTATGTTTTATAACTCTTTCATATGATGTTTAACTTGGTCAATTGCATGTCATGAATTGAAATGTCCCTTTTTAGCATGTGTTAAATTTTTTATGCATGGCTATCATACTTGGTATATTGTTTTGTACTAACGCATACTCTTGCCTACAGTTTTCCCAAATATAGGATCCGACAGACAGGTTTTCAAGTCTCGTGGCAAGTTGTTGAGTTCGTGATTTCCCGAGCTTTGGTGAGTCCTCATGCTTCGAGGACAGAGTTATTGTTTTAGTCTCATTCTTGTAATTCTCTTTTGAACATGATATATGGGCTAAGCCCATTTTCATTCGATTGTATTAGATGGCTATGTTGAGACGAGAGTTTAGAGTTCCGCTTTTCATTTTATAAACTATTTTGGACTTGGACTATTATTTTACTCTTATTGTTCTATTTCTTATGTTATGAGAGCTAAGTGGTTTGTATGGAGCCCTTCGGGGCTCTATACATCATGTTACATCTAGGGGGTACCCTTGGGTCGTGACATTGCCACTCCTAATCAAGATACGCCTCAGGATCACACTTTCCTTCAAAAATAGAAAGACTAACCCTTTTGGGACCGAGGCCCCTAACACATCCCCCATATCTGCCTTGGTTCCTATACCTCGACAAGTGTGCATTAAAATGAGAAGTGTAGGATGTAGTATTCTTAGACATTAGAGATGCACACTCTATTCTTCCCATCGGATGTCTTTGACTTGAACCAGTGTAACCATACACACCGGTTCAACTAGGGCAAGGATTACCACAAGACAAAGAATATGAATCTTCACAAGCCTTTGGGCATGTGATATACAGTGAGTTTACGATATTTTTAATACATTTCACTTAAGAGTAGTGTGTGTCTAGGGCCATTTTGCATTGGTTTTTTATATGTTTTTATCATGTTTACAGGAAATAAGTTCAAATGTGAAAGTTGAGAGACACAGCTGAAGAATGTGCAAAAAAGGGGATCTACGAATATGATTGACAGACCGTAGGTCCAATCACATTCCGTATATGGTGATCGTAGATGAACGGGCAAGGCTTGAATGAGATCAGGGAATTCTTGACCAAGTGTCGAACCATGGTTGCAAATGACAGACCGTAGATTGGCCTACAGGTCGTACTGTTGTTCCGTCAAATTATTCAAAGAGGGGGTTCCAGTACCTGATTTTCAAGATTCTAAGTATAGAGTGGAGGATCCACGGACAACAGATCAAACCACGATCAGTACTGTTGATTTGCCAATTGAGTCACAGAGTGAATATTTTGAAGTTGAAAATATTACCCAAGTCTTAAGCCATGGAAGGGACCTATGGACCGTAGGTCAATCCACGGTCCATAGGTCAGTGTCGTAGATCCAAACCATGTCCTGAAACATTATTTCCTTATTTCGTTTCCTTTTAGTTAGGACTTGTTTTTTTTTAATATATAGGTTATGTAAACCTCGTTTTTGGGGGTCATACCATATTATTTTAGTTCTAGTTTTTGGCTTGGGAGATTAACTTGCAATTTTAGCAATTCTTGATTTCCTAAGTTCGTTTTGAAGATTTTGACCTTGAAATTCAAGTTGAGATTCTGGGTTTATTCTTCTCATTACGTAAGTTCATGAATTCTTCATCTAAAAATATGAATTGTGTTCTTGCTACTATGGGTAACTAAAACCACAACTAGGGTTGTGGGAACCATGTGCGATTAACAGCATATGAATAGTAACTAAGTAATTCTTGAATAGTGTTATTGCATGCATTGATAATTCTTTCATTTAGAAGTCTTTTTAACGAGTGCATGTGTTAGAACTCGCCTTGTTGCTACTTGCTGGACCAAGGTGGTAGTTAATAAGAAAAGAATTATCAGCATAGATTTAGTGCGATACTATATAATAGTCTTAACGTGGATTGGTGTGAGGGTGCAAACTAAGTCATACATCGATGTGATGTCTAATATGAGATAAAGGTAAGGGTTAGTAAATTATACACACGTAGCCGGACCAAGGTGCGGGGTGAAATTCTCTAGTTGTCGGACCAAGGAATTAGAGATACCTAACTTATCACTTTGCATGTAATACACTAGGAAAGGATTACTATTACTAGGATTACCATGTTATGAGCTTATGGGTAACACGTACACCCTAGTTTCTCTCTCATCTTGATAACAACAAAAGTTTGAATCTTCCTTACTAATTGTTCACATTTCTTTCAGAAATTGTTTCACAAATCCCCCTTTAATTATTTGTCTCGAAAGTACGTTGACTAAATGAATATAATCGTAAGCTGAACTTAAGTCTAGACCATATTCCTCATGGGATAGACCCCGACCTCCAAGTTGGGTTCTTTAGTTGATAACGATCGCTTACGCTTCTTTAGGGAGGTGTAATTTGAGCTTATCAAATTTTGGCATCGCTGTCGAGGAATAACGCTTTTAGATTAAGTTTAACTACATTATTGAACTTTAGTCAAATATTTCCTAATTTTACTTTTTCTTTTGTTTTTGTTTCTCTCAGGTTCCTACTCTAGTGTATGCCAAGTACACGGAGCCAAGGTGAACCACTTACTCCTTACGACCCAGAATTGAACAGAACTTTGCGAATAATGAATAACCAAGGAGACCCAGTCAATCCTATCGGAGGAAATTTAGGTGATGGAGTTGGGTTGCAGCCTTCGAGGGTTGGCGATAAGAACAATCAGGTTCAAGCTGAGAATCTATTATGAGATGCATTGAGGGTACAGGATCCATCACGACTAAGACTCCGTGATAACTATAGGGTCAACTTTAATGTAGTTAAATTTGAAGGACCTCTTGCCCTACCCCATCTACCTCCGAGGCATACATTTGTGGTGACTAGCAGTTTGATGCAGATGCTTACAGTAAGGGGCTTGTTTGCTAGTTTGGCATCAAAAGATCCACATGCTCACATAACCAAGCTAAGAAGTGTTTGCAAAAATTGTGTGGGTCGACCAGACTTGGACATGGATGTCATTGGATTGGAGTATTCCCTCTATCATTGGCCGGCGATGCTGCTGTGTGGTTTAATGAGCTTCATTATAACTTAATCTACAAATGGGGACAACTAACTGAGGTGTTCTTGGCAAGATTCTTTCCAGTGTCAAAGAAGCTGAACCACAAAGATAAACTCAACAACTTCGTAGCATTACCGGGAGAGTCTGTGAGTAGTTCTTGGGACAGGTTCACTACTTTCATACGAAGCGTTCCAAATCATTGCATTAATGATGAATCGCTGAAAGAGTATTTCTACCAAGGTCATGATGATAATAGAAAGGCGGTGCTTGATACTATTGTTGGAGGTTTATATGGTGAGTGCACTTTTGAGCAGATTGCAGAGAAATTAGAGAAGATTTCCCAAAACAATAAAGCATGGAGCACTAGAAAGTCAGATACATGGAGGAACACATTTGTTATTCAAGCTACAAACAACCAGTCTGTAGATAAGATTCGTGAGGATATGGCTCAGATAAGGACTGAATTGGGGTTAGTGTTGAAGCATGTGAGTGGAGGTGCAGAAAAGGTAAATGTTGTCAATTATTTGACTAGAAATCCACCACCAAGTGAGGAATGTTACCATAAAAAGGATACTTATGTGGTCAATGATCAGAAGAGGGGTTTTCGAGCCAACGCCCAAGATTCCAATACAAATAATTGGCGCCAAGGTCAAAACTATGGCAACGACAACCGAAAGGGTCAATATGTCCAGGATGGGAACTACAATCGCGACAAGAACTACAACTGGAACAACTATGGCAACAGAAATGATCGGGTTAGACCTTATGTCCCTCCTCAAAATCGGGAATTTGATAATAGGGAAGCTAGAGGTAATATGTCATGTATTAAGGATATGATGCAGAAGATGATCAAAAGGTTTGATGCAACTGATAAGAATGTGAAGGAGATGCGAAATGACTTGTCTGGTATTGGTCAAAAAGTTGATACCCATGCAATGTCAATTAAGTAACTTGAGAAGCAGATGACTTAGTTTTCTACTACAGTGAACCCACATCAACCAGGCACACTTCCTATCAACACCATCCAGAATACAAAGAATGATGGGCATTGTATGGCAGTCACTACTCGAGGGGGTAAGCAGACCATTGATTCACCAATGCCGTCTGGGGTTGAAGTTGAGGTTAGTAAAGATGGAAATGTGATTGAGGTAAATAAAGTGCCCGAGAATGCAACAGAGAAAGAAGCACAGATAACTCGGAAAGTTGTTCCCATGCCTAGACCTCCACCTCCCTTCCCACAGAGGTTAGTGAAGAAGACTGAAGAAGGCAAATACCGCAAGTTTATTATTATGTTGAAGTAGCTTTCCACCAATGTGTCGTTGATAGAAGCTTTAGAGCAAATGCCTGGGTATGCGAAGTTTATGAAGGATTTGGTAACTAAAAAGCGGGCCATCAGTTTTGAAGATGATAATAAGTTGCAACATTGTAGTGCTATTTCTACAAGGTCCCTAGTGTAGAAGAATAAAGATCCTGGGGATTTCACTATTCCTTGTACCATTGGGTTACTACATTTTGCAAAGGCGTTGTACGATTTAGGTACTAGTATCAATTTGATGCCATTGTCTATTTACAAGAGTTGGGTTTAGGGGATCCAAAACCTCTGTAATCACGACTACTTATGGCCGATAGAACTGTGAAAAAGCCCATTGGTGTGCTCCAAGATGTACTAGTTAAAGTGGAGTCTTTTATCTTTTTGGCGGATTTTGTGATACTTGATTATGATGTTGATTTTGAGGTTCCCATTATCCTTGGGAGACCTTTCCTAGCCACTGGGTGTGCCTTGGTTGATATGGAGAAAGGGCAGATGAAGTTCTGATTGAACAATGAAGAGGCAACTTTCAATATCTCTAGGTCCATGTAGCAAAGTAGAGAGCTCAAATCGGTATATATGGTGACACATATTATAGAGAGTCGTTCTAAGGTGCCTATCGAAGAGAGGTTGGGTGTTGATGCACTACCAGCGGTAATGATGAACTTTGATGGTGATGGTATTGAAGACTATGATGAATTGGTCGCCGCACTTGATAGGTTTGAATTTCGTTCAAAATCGAAGAGATTAGAATTAGACATGAAGAATCGCGACTCTCCACTTGCTAGACCATCTGTTGAGGAAGCACTAAAATTAGAGCTTAAGGCTCTACCATCACATTTGAGGTATGTATTTTTTGGGAGAGATGGTACTTTGCCGGTTATCATTGGGGCAAATTTTAATATGGCACAAGTTGAGGCATTGGCTTTCGTGTTAAAGAGGTTCAAGCAGACATTATTGGGATTCCTCCTGGCATTTGTTCTCATAAAATTCAACTCATGTCGGATCACAAGCCTAGTATTGAGCACCAGAGAAGACTAAATCCGTTTATGCAAGAGGTAGTTAAGAAGGAAATCATCAAGTGGCTGGATGCTGGAGTTTTTTATCCCATTGTAGATAGTAGTTGGGTGTGTCATGTTTAGTATGTGCCCAAGAAAGGTGGGATTATTATGGTACCTAATGAGAGAAACGAGCTTGTTCCGATGTGGCCTGTGATTGGATGGAGAGTCAGTATGGACTACCAGAAATTGAATGCTTAGACAAAAAAGGACCATTTTCCTACTTCGTTCATGGATCAGATGTTGGACCGACTTGCGGGTAAGGGTTGGTATTGTTTCCTTGATGGTTATTCGGGCCACAATCAGATTTCTATAGCTCCGAAAGACCAAGAGAAGACCAAGGTTCATGAAGGATTTCTCAAAAACTACACATCCATTATGCAAACTGCTCAAAAAGGAGTACAAGTTTGATTTTGATGATGCTTGTCTGACAGCATTTGGAGAGTAAAAAGAGAAGTTAGTTACTGCACCTATTATTATTTCATTGGATTGGGGACAACAGTTTGAGGTAATGTGTGATGCGAGTGGAGTGGCGCTTGGTGTAGTATTGGGACAGAGGCGAGAGAAGATTCTTCATCCTATTTACTAGCTAGCAAAGCTCTAAATATGGCTCAAAAGAACTATCTGATGGTGAGCAGGAGCTTCGTAGTGGTTTTCACATTTGAGAAATTTTGATCCTACTTTCTTGGTACTAAGGTCATTATGCATACTGACCATTCTGCATTGAGGTACTTGATGGCTAAGAAGGATGTAAAATCGAGGTTGATTAGATTGGTGTTGTTGTTGCAAGAGTTTGACTTTGTGGTGAAAGATAGAAAGGGGACAGAAAATCAAGTTGCCAATCACTTGTCTAGATTGGAGGAAGAAGCTATGCTAAAAATTGATGATAGGGCTGAAATTAATGATGTTTTTTCCAAATGAACAGGTATTGGATGCTTCTCACTATCTGATTCCTTGGTTCGCAGACTTTGCTAACTATTTGGCAAGTGATCTGGTGCCATCAGATTTGTCTTTTAACCAAAGGAAAAAGTTTATGCATGATGTGAAGAATTTTTTTGGGATGAACCTTATTTGTATCATAGTGGTGCTAATAGGATTATTCGTCGCTGTGTGCCCGAGGTTGAGATGTTAAGTATACTAGAGGCGTGCCATTCATCGCCTGTTGGTGAGCATTATAGTGGTATTCAGACTGCGCATAAGATTTGCAGTGTGGGTATTACTGGCCTACCATATACCAAGATGCTCATGATTTCGCCAAGTCTTGTGACCGTTGCCAAAGAGAAGAAGGAATTTCAAAGAGGCAAGAGCTTCCTATGAATCCTATATTGGTGATAGAGTTGTTTGATGTATGGGGCATTGATTTTATGGGTCCATTTGTGAGTTCACATGGGATGAAGTATATTCTTGTTGCGGTAGATTATGTGTCAAAGTGGGTGGAAGCAATAGTGCTTTCCAACAATGAAGGTAAGAGTGTCACCACATTCTTGAAAAAGAATATCTTCTCCAGATTTGGTACATCTAAGGCGATTATCAGCGATAGAGGTTCCCGTTTTTGTAATAAGTTGTTCAAAGCGTTACTTGAGAAATATGGCGTCTACCATAATGTAGCCACTCCTTACCATCCGCAATCTAGCGGGCAAGTTGAAGTGTCCAACAGAGAGATCAAGCAGATTTTGGCAAAGACTGTGAATGCTAACAGAACGGATTGGTCAAGGAAGCTTGATGATGCTCTATAGGCCTATCGCACCGCATTCAAGACTCCCATAGGTATGTCCCCCTACCAACTTGTATATGGGAAGTCTTGCCATTTGTCGATATATCTAGAGCATAAGACTATGTGGCCGATAAATAAGCTAAATTTGGATTGGGGCGCCGCATCAAATCAGAGAATGAGTGACTTGAATGAGCTTGATGAGTGTCGCTTAAGAGCTTATGAAAGTTCAGCCTTGTACAAGGAGAAGATGAAAAAGTATCATCATCAAAGGATTGAAAAACGTAAATTTGTTGTGGGTGATCTTGTGCTTCTATTCAACTATAGGTTGCACTTGTTTCCGGGCAAGCTCAAGTCCAAGTGGACCGGGCCATACATAGTCCTGCAAGTGCTCGCACACAGAGCGGTGGAGCTTGAGAACAGTGAGGGAACAAGGTTTAAGGTAAATGGGAAAAGGATCAAGATCTATCTAGGAAAAGCAGAAAGTGTGCAAGAAGTTGTTGAGGCCTACTATCTTGATGAAGTCTGAGTAATCAAGAGGCCTATGTTGTGCCGTGATGTTAAATAAAGCGCTGCTTGGGAGGCAACCCAAGATGTACAATCTAGCCAACTATAGGTTTTTCTTTTCGATTTAGTAGTTTTCTTTGTTTATTTGTTTTTCTATACTCCTTTAGATAGGTGCTTTATTTTTATTTTAGTGTTGGCTAGATATAACATAGGGTCCGTGTTTAAAAAGTGCCCAGAAAATGTAAAAAGAAAGGCCTAACGGTTGCTACATATGCAAGGGTGAAAAGCAAAAATCTGTTAGAAAAATTAAATTGCAGAGGTCTACGGACCCCATTGACGGTCCATGGAATGAATGGCGTTCGTAGATCCCAGGTAAGTTCTCTAAATCTTCTAAGTGTGAGAGTGACCTATAGATCCCATCTACGGACCATAGGTCGACCCACGGACCGTAGACGGGGTCTCATGGGTCTAAACCCTAGTTCTGCCTAACCCGACCCAACCCCTTTTAAATAAAATCCCCCTATTTTCAAATCATTTCCCACTTCTAATATTACATCCTAACCGTTTCTAAACCCATCAAATTCCTAAAATCTCTCTATACTACCACCACTCACCCTTTAATCACTCCACATTCATCTTTCCATTTCCCAAATCACTTTCCTTTCCCCCCCCCCCCTCAAATCCCTTCATCCCCATTTTCAGAGTTCTGGTGTCCAGGTTCGGTGCGAAAGGTGAGTAAAAAGGTTGTTGGAAGTCTAGAGTCATCACCCAATCACCCCATTTCCTTTGCTTGTAAGGTAATCAACATTCCCTTCACTTTGAATTTTCGATTCATTGATGTTATAGAAAGTCAGGATTTGGGTCTTGACCTTAGGTAGTTGTTGTTTGAAAATGCATGCTAAACTAAAAGTATAAACACCTATGGGATGATAGATTGTGATTGTGTGTCTTTATAGTGTGTAAAATCAATCAAATAAGAGTCTAAATGCAAGTTTCAACTTAGTCCTGGCCTCGTATGCAATACCTGTTAAAAATTCAATAATTGGAACCATTGGGATGACAAACTAGCATAATTTATGATGAAATTTATGATTAGGCTAAGGTCAATAGGTCTGAATTGATAAAATCTGGTTTTGAAGTGAAAAGTGCTTGATACCTAGCACAGACCTGATCCACGAGACCTCGTCTACGGACCATAGGTCAATCTACCGACCGTAGCTTCAGACCATGGTTAGTGGCACATAGCAACTCCACTAAGTGTGGAACAACAGAGGTGGACTACAGTCCGTGTCAATCTACGGACCATTCTGCATATCCGTGGTTCCCATCAGAGCCCACCTATTTGGGACTTCTGATCTACGGAGTGGATCCACGGATCGTAGGTCAGCCTACGGACCGTAGATACCCACTGTAGGTTTCCATTGAAGTTACTATCTGAAAAAAAATTGCTTTTTCTTTTGGTTCATTCTTAGTTCTAAAAAAAATTTTGAGTGTGTTATAGGTTTATTTTCGTACTAATCATACATCCACATGTACCATGCCTCCTAAAAAACAAGTGACTTACACAAAGAGGGGCAAAACAAAATCTGTGGTGCCTATTGTTAGACTGATTGATGAAGACACGGATGTGGAGAAGGATCCGTATATGTTCCATCGGCCACAAGGACATCCCCTACTGCACCTCGGGCTACCCGAAATCAATCTCGGCAGGTGGTCACCGACGTAGTCACTGTCTCCCAGTCTGATGAGGAGAACATACTGATTGGGTCACTAGCTGGTTCTGCTTCCGACTTTATGGATGGTTACGCCGGCTCTGATGCAGTTACGCTTCCGGCTCTAAAATGCGCCGCATACAGCTCGCCATCGTTCCGATTCACATGATAAGGCTGCTTCGTCCGATAAGGCTACTAGTTTAGGGAATATTCCAATTCCACCTAACACCGACCCTGCTCCAGTTTCTGAGGAGCCCAATAGATGGTGTGTAGAGAGCCAATGGAAGATCTATAGGGATGCCAAGATGTTGAATGAAAAAGAAGATGGCAGGCTAATCACGAGAGGAGCGCAAAGTTCTCACGGGAGCCTACACTGCATGCGACATCCACCGGCTCTTTCAACATCATAAGTGTAAGTGGATGGGCAAGGAACCAGGAACATACAGCAAGGAGATTGTGAGGGAGTTCTATGATTCCTACACAGCCACTCTTCAAGGCTCTATTCAGAAAAAGGCCAATCCCAAAGCCTAGACACTACTCCAGGCTACACTAGTACATGGGTTTTCTGTGGATATCTCTACGGCCAATTCCTCTACGGCCCTAGCCCTGGCCACACTTGGGCACTCAACACGATCGAATTTGACTATAGATGGGACATCATACGGGGCGGGGAGTTCCAACAGAGTGTCGAGAAAAAAGAGACTGTATTACACTGGCTGGCTCGGTATATTGCTACTGATGGAGAGTGAGCTGAGTAGGTCACCACTCCAGGCTTAAGTATCAAGAAGGCAACTCTCACATTTGTGGCTAAGTTTTTCTGGCTGTTGGTACAGAATTGGGTTTTTCCCACGAAGGCTGAAAATACACTCACTTGGGACCGCGCGTTATGGTAGCAGCATTGGTTGCGGGGTTCGAGATTGATTTTTCCCGCATGATCATTGTGGAGATTCATGAGAGGTCTTTCAAGGCCTCCACAACTTACCCTTTTCCTTGCCTCATCTTTCAGTTATGCAGGACTCTAGAGTGCCGATCTAGCATTGTGACAAGTTGATCCGAGCAACGGAGACCTTGGATATAGGCCTAATTTGGGATGAGGTGAATGTAATGGCACCACACCGAGAGTGGCAGGTCGAAGTACCCCCTTTGGGAGCAGATTTAGTAGATGATGTAGAGCAGATGCAGGGTGATGACCTTGCCCTCCAGCCCACACTAATGATGCCCCAACCTCCCCCTCTCAAGCTGCTAGTCGAGCCCCAGCTCATCCAAGTCACCCCGCCTTTAAGAGTTGTTGTGGTCCCCTTGACCAGAGTTCAAAAATTGGAGGCACAGATGGCCACACTACTTCATCATATGAAGTCATGGATGCAGAAGTTTATTGTAGAGTTCGAGGCTAGGATGGAGCGGAGGATGGAGACTATGATGGACCCGAAGGTCTAGGCCATTCATAAGTGCTTGGATACCTTTAAGTTGAGAGTCCTCGAGCGACCGGCCCCTGCTACCGATCCTTCCTCTTTTTTAACCGAGTTAGGCAGTCTCCGGGCTGACCTTGATGCCATCATTGCCATACCCACAGATGAGCCAGAGTTCGCACCTACTACATTAGCTAATGACACCGTACTTGATGCCTTATTCAGCAATGATATAGCACAGCCCGAGCCCACCCGTGCTCAAGGGAAGAAGCACCGCTCTAGTCACGTTTCTGACACCACTGAGGATTCTCGAGCTAGGAAGCGGGAACGCCAGTAGAATGAGCAGGCTAGGAGAGCTTCCATTTTAGATTAGGAGTTGCACCAGCAGAGGGCTCGTGAAAGTATTATTGGAGCCTCAAGTTCTAGGCCCACCACTGAGGCCATGACTGTCGTGGGAGATAATATTAGCACCACTAATGGTGCTGTTAGAGTGACTGCTAGCACTACTGATGGTGCTGAGATAGATGATGTGGGCACTACTGTGGGTGACCCAAGTGTTGTTCCAGCGAGCTCTAGGAAATCAGACCCAGCCGCTTGTTGATAGTTCGTCGCGCTATGCGCCACAGGTTTGCTTCACCCAATCCATTACTTTTTACTATTTTTTGTGTGCATTGGGGACAATTGCACTAATTTTTTGTTAGGGTGGGGTAAATGGATTATGAGTGATAGGGTGAAGTCTGAGTAACCCAACTCATAATCCTCTCTTGGGGTTTTCTTGCTTGTGTTCTTTTCCCCCAAGAGACTGCTTAATTTCTGTTGAATCGGCATGTGTTAGGATTGTATGTGTAAAAGCATGAGAAAGAATGAAGCATGATAGCATAAGCTTTTTGAAAAAATGATACCCATCTAAAACTTGTGATATGTGCTAAAATTTGTAGGCTAGAATGAGTTGAATGTGTTAGCTCTAAGTATGACATGATAATGAACCAACTTGATTTCATGACTTAAGATAAAACTTGAACTGGGTAATCTGATAATCTGATAATGAAACTATATGCCAAGAGTGTGTGAGAATAGTTGATTGTTCAAACAGTTTTTGTGCCAATCTAGAACTTGCCCGGTTAGTCCTACTAAGATAATCTACTCTAGAGGCTAGGAAGTGATCATGGGCCCTTGTTCTGATAAGTCCACTAATTGCCTAAAAAGAATCCAACCAGATGAAATAAATGCTCCCTGTGATCAAATGCTTGAGCACAGATTAGACCATTTCTTTCTAAACCCCTAACTCACATTCCTGTAATCTAGTGTTTTGGCCTCGATCCCTCCTTGGACATGTGCACCTCGACTTAGGCCAAAAGCCTATGTTGAGGGTGGCTAATGCAAAAAGTGACCTCAATTTTGGCCCTGATCCGACATCGAATATTATGCACCTCAACTAATGGAAAATCCATAAGTTGAGGGTGGCTATAATGGCCCGAAAGAAACATGGGTGTGAAAAGAGTTTGGTGTTGAAAAAGAGAAAAAAAATGTGAAGTGGATGTGACTTTGTGCCAAAGAAAATGAATAAAAGTGTCAAAAAAAAAAATAAAGAAGAAGAAGAAAGTGAAAAAAATAAAGGGTTGCAAAGTCTAAAGTCACATCCATGTGCAAAGAAATGTGGGAAAGAGCTTAAAATAGAAGGATGCCAAAACTAGGTCAAGGAAGAGGTAAAAAAGCCAATGTAATGTCAAGGAGGGCAGAAAGTCACTAAAAAGTACCCAAATGTACCACACTTAACCCTAAGCCTACGTTACAAGCTAACAAACTCCTATCGTGATCCTAGCAACTAGTTTGGAGAGTCTAAGCATTGAAAATAAGGGCAAGCCTATGGTATTAAGCACTAACTGTACTTGAAATTACTTCTGAGCGTGAGTGTTGAATGAATCCTTGTACTCAAAATCATATTTATTGTGGGAAAAAAGGATTTCATTTAGAGTAAGGGCACTAGTTTCATTCTCGAAAAGTTGGTACTTTGGTGATAGTAAAACAGTGTATGTTGTGTGTTGATTGGTCGATCTATGTCATGTTTTGATCCACACAAGTTAGCTTGTTGAGTCTAAGAGAAAAGATTTGCACTCAAAAAGAGAGTCGGGGTAGAGAGCCATGTGATTGCTTATGCTTGGATTGCTTGCTTCTATACAAGTGTTGTTTAGAGTCTTAGTGCATCGCTTGAGGACAAACAACGAATTTAAGTTGAGGGTGTTTATATATCATGAGTTTACAGTATTTTTAATACATTTCACTTAAGAGTTGTATGTGTCTACGACCATTTTGTATTGGTTTTTATCATGTTTGCAGGAAATAAGTTCAGATGCGGAAATTGAGAGACACAGCTGAAGAATGTGCAGAAAAGGGCATCTACGGATGTAATTGATGGACCGTAGGTCCAATAGCATTCCGTAGATGGTGATAAATAAATGGACGGGCAAGGCTTGAAGGAGATCAGGGAATTCTTGACCAAGTATGGAACTACGGTTGCAAATGACGGACCGTAGATTAACCTACGGGCCGTACTGATGTTCCGTCAAATAATTCAGAGAGGGTTCGATGCACGATTTTCAAGATTCTAAGTATGGAGCTACGGAGGAGGATCTACGGACCGTAGATCAAACCACGATCCGTACTGTTGATTCGTCGATTGAGTCAAAGAGTGAAGATTTTGAAGCTGAAAATATTGCCCAAGTCCTGAGCCACGGAAGGGACCTACGGACCGTAAGTCAATCCACGGTCCGTAGGTCAGTGTCATAGATTGAAACTGCATCCTAAAAAAATATTTCCTTATTTCATTTCCTTTTTAGTTAGGACTTGTTTTTGTATACATAGGGCATGTAAAACCTCGTTTTTGGGGGTTAGACCTTATTATTTTAGTTCTAGTTTTTGGCTTTGGAGATTAACTTGCAATTTTAGCAATTCTTGATTTCCTAAGTTTGTTCTAAAGATTTTGACTTTGAAATTCAAGTTGAGATATTGGGTTTATTCTTCTCATTACGTAAGTTCATGATTTCTTCATCTAAAAATATGAATTGTGTTCTTGCTACTATGGGTAACTAAAACCACAACTAGGGTTGTGGGAACCATGAGCGATTAACAATATATGAATAGTAACTAAGCAATTCTTGAATAGTGTTGTTGCATGCATTGATCATTCTTTCATTTAGAAGTTTTTTTAATGGTTGCCAGTGTTAGAACTCGCCTTGTTGCTACTTGACAGACAAAGGAGGTAGTTAATAAGAAAAGAATTATCAACATAGATTTAGTGTGATACTATCTAATAGTCTAATATCGATTGGTGCCAGGGTGAAAACTAAGTCATACATCGATGTGATTTCTAATATGAGGTAAAGTGCGGATTAGTAAACTATACACACGTGGCCGGACCAAGATGCGAGGTGAAATTCTTTAGTTGCGAACAAGGAATTAGAGATACCTAACTTATCACTTTGCATGTAATACACTAGGAAAGGATTACTATTACTAGGATTCTGCGTTATGAGCATATGGGAGCAGTACACCTAGTTTCTCTCTCATCTTGATAACAACAGTTTGAATCTTGGTTACTAATTGTTCACATTACTTTGAATTTGTTTCAATAATCCCCCTTTAATTATTTGTCTCAGAAGTACATTGACTAAACGAATATAATCATAAGCTGAACTTAAATCTAGACCATATTCCTCGTGGGATCGACCCCAACCTCCAAGTTGGGTTCTTTACTTGATAACGATCGCTTACGCTTCTTTAGGGAGGTGTAATTTAAGCGTATCAGCATGCTCCTCAAAACTCTTATATAGGAGAGTATTATACCTCCCCTCACCTTCATCCTTGGAGTGTTAAGTGTAGTATGTTCCGTCACCATCATAGTAACCATCTTATTATCAGATTTGGAGTAAGATCTCTCATGCTCCATCATCATCATAGGAACCATCACAAGGTTTTTCGTCCTCTCCATCTTCATCATAAGAGCTATGATCATTTTCCTCATATTCTCCTCTAGAATAGTAGCTCTTAATCCCATTCGGCTCTTGATCATGGATATCATCATAGCCTCCATAGTCACCATCATCCTCACATCCATGGCCTCTATCACTACAATCATAGTCTCCCATATCATAATCACATGGGTCCAAAGCTATTGATGACACGCTTCCTATAACTCCTTTGTACCTACAAAATGAGCAAACAAGGTTAGTAGTAAAAGCTCCTCACCAACACTCGCATTTTATCACCTTTGAATACCTCACAAATTGTCTTGGTTAACATTGAACCTTGTTTCAATCCGGTGATGAGGTATCAATTAAGCTCTTGGTCAGAATAGATCATTTTTCAAAGAAAAATGGATGACTCGATTAAAATAAACGGATTTGAATCAAAAAGTTAACTGCGAAGTAAAAACTAAAAAAAGCACACAAAGAAAGCACAAGAAACAAAATTGATACAAGTCCAATCAACAACTAAGTAAGGACATTTACTAGTTGGAAATTAGTTTTTAGTATCAAAGAAGTGAGTAGGAATCAAGGAAATGAAACTGGGAAGTTAGAACATGAGATCGGTCATAAAATGAAGCTCGGGTGGCAAAACTTAAAATTTTTTTTGCCAAAAATCAAGTTCACTTCGCCAACTTACTCCCTGTAGTTCGCCAAATCTGTTCAGCGAGTCGCCGAAGTGACCCTCATCTCGCCGAATTAATCGGAGACTCAATTTTGATTCGGCGAGCTCAGCTCCAATTTGGAGGTCACTAAATCAGTTTTCTAAGCATGACTTAGCTCCCCCAATTGACTTTCTAGCACACTTGTAGCCTCCGATTTTTAACTTCATGTGGTCCCCTTGTACTTCCTTGACCTAGTACATGCCCTTTTTAGTAAATTCCCATATATCGAGGACTAAGCTTCCCTTTCTTTCCAAACTTCATTACATCCTTCATGGGTGTAATATTCTAGTTGACCAAATGATGTATATCAAACTTATGGTCTCTCCTCCTTACATAGACATAGGACATTGTCGACTTTGAGCCATTTTCAAACTTTCTCTAATAAGCCAAACTTTCTCCATAGCCTCGTACCAATTTGGGACCTATCAAAGCAACCTCAGAAACTTCAAACGAACCTATAGGAGATCTATACCTCCTACCATAAAGAACATTAAATAGAGTCATACCAATGTTGAATGGTAGCTATTATTATAAACTCAATCAAAGACAAATGATCATCCTAATTACCTTTGAAGTCAATCACACAAGCTCTCAACATTTCTTCAGAAGTTTGGATAGTACACTCCACTTGTTCATCGATTTGAGGATGAAGGGTTGTAATAAGCTTAAAACCAGTACCAAGAAACTCTTGGAAAGATTTCCAAAATTGAGAAGTAAAGTAGGTATCACAATCGGAGATAATGGATAGGGGCACTCCATGCCACCTAACCATCTCTTAAGTACAACTTAGCATAATCCTCGCTAAATAAGAAACTTTGACGAGAATGAAATAAGTTGACTTTGTCATCGATCTACTATAACCCAAATCAAATCGTGTTGTCATGGTCTTTGGGTAAACCAACAATAAAGTCCATATTCAAATCTTCTCACTTCCAAGTATGAATACAAATATTTTGGGACAAACCTCCTGGCTTTTGATGCTCAACTTTCACTTGTTGACAATTAGGACACTTAGCCACAAATTCCACCATATCCTTCTTCATCCCATTCCACCAATAGACCTCCCATAAGTCATGGTACATCTTGGTGGCTCCCGGGTGAATAGAATATCGAGAACTATGGGCCTCTAATAAGATTTTATCTATCAAGTCATCAACATTGGGAACACACAAATGACCTTAATATCGAAGCACACCATTTCCCCCTTGGGTGAAGGCCTCAAAAAACTTTTTAACATAGCTTCCTTCAACTCAATCAATATTAGGTCAAGACCTTTCTATCCTTTCACATCTGACACAAAAGACAATTCTAAATCATTATGAACCATAGCACCACCTTTATTAGAATTAACTAACCAAACACCCCATCGGCCAATCTATGAACATCTCGAACTAGCTCTTTTTATCATCCTCAACATGAGCAACACTACCCATTGATAGTCTACTAAGAGCATCCACCACTATATTCTCCTTGCCAGGGTGATAGAGAACATTCATTTTATAATCCTTTAGAAACTCAAGCCACCTTCTTAGGCTAAGATTTAGATTCTTTTGCTTGAACAAATATTGCAATCTTTTGTGGTCGATAAAAACATCAACATCAACACCATATAAGTAATGCCTCCAAATCATTAAGGCAAACACAATCGCCGTTAGTTCCAAATCATAGGTAGGGTAGTTATTTTCATGAATCTTAAGTTGCCTTGAGCATAAGCAATAACCTTTCCATTTTGCATAAGAACACACCCTAGTCCAATCCTTGAAGCATCACAATAAACGACAAACCCATCGAAACCTTTTATAAAAGTCAATACTGGAGCAGAGGTAAGTCTATCTTTCAACTCTTGGAAACTCATCTCACATGCTTTCGACCATAAGAATTTAACTTTCTTTTGGATCGATACCGTCAATGGAAAGTCAATTGAAGAAAACCCTTTCATAAACCATCTAAAGTAACCAACCAAACCCAAGAAACTTCAAATATTTGAAGAGGATTGAGGTCTAGGCCAACTCTTAACCGCATCCGTCTTCTTAGGATCTACCTCAATAACCTTATTGAAAACAATGTGACCAAGAAAAACCATGGGTATCAACAAAAACTTACATTTACTAAACTTTGAAAATAGTTGTTGGTCTTGAGGACTTGCAACACAATCCTCAAATGATCGGCATGCTCATCCTTACTTCTTAAGTAAATAAACATGTCATCGATAAACACAATCATAAACATGTCTAGATATTTTCAAAACACTCTATTCATCAAGTCCATAAATACCACCGTAGCATTAGTCAAACCAAATAATATTACAAGAACTCATAATGATCATACCAAGTCTGAAAAGTCGCCTTCAGAATGTCATCCTTCTTCACCCTCAATTAGTGATAACCATTATCCCTAACCCAAAAAAGATGGTATATGAAACCTTAGAAATCATTTTTCTAGCTTTAAGACAAGAAACAAATTGATCTTTAGGCATAGAATTTCCCCTTTCCACTCTAGGACAAGCTCATTTGGAAATTAAAACTTGACCACTCGAGTTCTACAATCAATAGATGCATTACAAGAATGGAGCCAATCCATACCAAGAAGGAAAGAATAACATCGAAGTCTAACATATCAATCTCTACAAGATCAACATGAGTGACTCTATGGGATAAGAAAACGGGATAACCTCTATAGACTCTCTTAGCCACAATATATTCACCAATAGGTGTAGAGATAGTAAAAGGGTCTATCAACACATATGAAAGAACATCAAACCTCATAGCCACATATGGCGTCACAAAAGACAAGGTAGAACCGAGATCAAGCAAAGCATAAACATCTAGATGAAAGACTTTCAACTTACCGATAACAACATTGGGAGAACCCTCTTGATCATGTCGAGTTTGGAGTATATAGAACCAGGCTTTCTTTGGAGCACTAACCACTAGGCGGAGCTTGCCTACCATATTTAGCCTTGTAAAGTCTAGATGGACAATCTCTCAAACGGTGACAACTCTTGCCACAACCAAGAATTATCCTTTCCCATCAAGCATTTTCCCGGATGACATTGCCACAATTTTGGCATACGGGAACCAAAGGACCATTTCTACCACCATTTTCTCCTTGAGGCTTAGGGTTATACACACTTCCTTTATTGAACTTAGGATCTAGAGAATTGGAGGAAAATTGACCGAAAAACCTTTATCAAAACTTAGAATTACCATGTCCATCAGACCTTGAATGTGAGAAGTCACCATCACCAGTCTTTTCCCTCATTGCTTCCTTAGACATTTCCTTGATTTCTCTCTTCAATTTGTTGAGTATGAATCATTAGACGGGAAATGTCCATCTCTTTAATGAGCATGGAAGTACGACATTCCTTAAACACCATTTTGGACACACCCAAAACAAACTTGCTCATCATTGCCCTAGGATTGACAACCATAGTAGGAGCATATCTAGACAATTGCGTGAACTTTATAGAATACTCCTTCACATTCATATTTCCTTGATGAAGGCTAATGAATTCAAGTTCCTTTACCTCCCTCATCTCAATGGGAAAGAACCTATCAAGGAAAGCAACCTTAAACTTTTCCCAATCAAGAGGACCCACATCAACTGCCCTCTCTTCCTTCCATTGTTGAACCAAACTTGAACAACACCCTTAAGTTGATAAGCGGCCAATTCCGCCTTTTCCCCTAATGAGTGGCAGATTTACACTCATTTGAGGTCTATTTAGCTTAATATTAGTGTCCTCAATGCCTAATTTTTTTCAATTCTCATAAAACATTGATGATTTGCAGCTAAGAAGGTAAATGGACAAGGCAAGGGCTGATGTTTGAAATAATGGCAAAAAATGCAAAAAGAAGTGCAAACTATACATTGTTGATCATCAAATGAGAAAAGTGAATACCCTAGTGATCCTGACCTCACTCAAAGTGACAGTGCATAGCCCTTGTATCTATCAAAACAGGTTGATGAACTTCAACGAAGGAGGTAAAACTCCAAATGAGAAGGGTGACCTTGTCGATCATCACCAAAAGTGACAGTTCAAAGAGAAAAATTGAATGTTTGAGAGATGAACCAAGGTGGTACTCATGATGCACCAAATGGAAAGGTTGACTTAAACAAGTTAAATCGACTAAGGTTCAAACACCAAGCCTAGAGCATGAAAAGGTGAGCTAAAGCACAAGAGATGATTCCTCAAATGAGCGCGGCGAGCCCGACTAATGTCATTGAATTAGCTGTGCATCGGGTCTTTGGGGTAAATTTTGGGATATCTAAATGGCCTAAAGAAGAGAGAAATTAGAGAGTTCCCATTCTGAATATAATTCCATAGTTGAGAGTTTTGAGCAGTAGAAAGAAAACACTTGACCTTGTGAAGAACACTTTATAGCTTTGGATTTTTCAACTTTTCTCTTTAATTTGATAAATAGAAGTTGAATCCAAAGCGAGTTTACTTAAAATTTCTTAATTTCATATTACCCGTGGCTTCTTTTATGGAAGGTATATTTTCTTTACTTTTTCGATGGGTGGCTAAAACCCCACAATCTAGGGGTGCAATTATGGGGTTGGGTGTTGATTTAATGTAGTGGGTAATATGTTATGCTCTATTTTGCTACTGTTCAAACAAGAATTTGGGCTAATTATCATGGGGTTAATTTATGGGTTAAGATTGTAAATTTAATTCCTACTTCCAATCTCAGGTTGATGCTCGAAAGAGATTGATTAGAGTGGGTAATTAGTTCAATACTAGCAATTTAGGATTGATGTCTTTAACTTGTTTGAAAATAGAGGTTATGGGTCGAATCTATTTTCTCTATTCTGCATCGAAAGAGAGAGTAATATATTAGGTTGTTTAGATTGACATTTATATGAGGCGAAAGGAGATTCTATGCATAGATGCTTTGAGATCTAAAGATGATTAGCGTCATTGAAGATAACCTAGCCTATTCATGAATGGTTATCACTATAGAGCACCACAATTACCCTATGTGACATCGATTTTCAATCCCACCCCTAGATTGCTTGTTAACTCTTGAATTCTTTGAAATTTTAGTTTAATTGTGATAATTGATAACCATAGATTTTATTAAATTGGTGGAATATCAACCCCACTTGTTCTTACTATTACAAATGAGCAACTTTACAATCCAAATTTCTTGATCGGAATTCTCTATGATATATCATTATGTGTGGGATTAAACCGACTCTTCGTTGGATATTTTGATCAATGACGACCGCTATCCATTTTAATTGGTTATGGAGGACATTTGAGTGTTTATCAAAAATGGTGTTGTTGTCGGGGAATGGTGGTTGAGAATTCTAATTAAGAAATTAGATTTTAATATTGTTTAGTTGTAGTAGATTATTGTTTTTTGTTGTTGTTGGTTGATTTGTAGATGTTATACAATGATTGACCATAGTAGTGACAACGACAATAACTATGGTCAAAACGACAAAATGGTTGATTATAAAGATATACATATGCAAATTTTTCAAACCCGGGAGCCAGCAAGATACCTCCCACAAATGGGAGGGTTGTATTTCCCATAACTAGAACAATGCTACAATTGCTCCAACTGAAAGGAAATTTTGAGGCCTAACTCATGAGGATCCCATGAACACCTTAGGAATTTCATAGAGGTAATGTGGACCATTTGTGTTCAAATATATCTCTCAAGAGTTCATGAGGTTGAGGTTATTCCCATTCTCTTTAATGGGAGAGGCTATAAGATGGTTGGAAGAATTGCCAAATAATTATATCACTTTGTGGGAGGAGCTAAATAATGCCTTCTTGGAGTAAATCTTTGCACCCTCGAAGAAAGTTAAACTTCGAACCCAGATCCAAAATTTTAAATGTATTGGAGGTGAACCTCTACATGAGACGTGGCTAAGGTTCAAGAAGCTACTTTTGCAATGCCCAACGCATGGCATTCTAGAAAAATTGCTGCTATAATACTTTTATCGCTGCCTTGATTTAGCTAATAAAGGTGTGGCTGATCAGTTAGTCCAAGGTGGATTAATGAGACAACCGTATGATGTGGCTGCGTTGTTGCTAGATAACATGACCAAAGTTAACTGAGCATGGAATACTAGAGAAGACCAAGTGTCTACTATATAAGTGAGTTTGAGCAAAGAGAAAATTGAGAAGGACAATGAACGAGATAAAATCATGGCCAAAATAATGACTCAACTTGATTTGTTGTCTAAACATGTCATGGGAGGTGGACTCAAGTCAGTAAATGCGGTTGGAACCAACATTGGACAGTGCCCATATGATGCCAAGTTTGAGGAATTATATAATGAGGAAGTTCAATTTTTGGGAAATCAAATGGCGGGTTCTCACACCAATTATCAACGACAATATGAGAACCAAGGTTGGAACAAGGACAAAGATAGTAGTTGGAAAGATTGGCGAGGTGGAAATTTGAGAGATAGGTGTAACATCTCGCTATTTGAAAAGAACTAGAAAGAGTTAGAATTAGAAAGAATCATTTTAGGAAAGAATGAAAAATCTGGAAAATTGGTTAAGTTAAGTTTGAGTTTTGGGTCAACTTCAAATGACCATAACTCCCAGCTCAAGATGATTTAGGTGTGCATCCAAATACCGTAGGAAAGATCTTGGAATTATCTTTCCAACGCCACCAAGTTTGTGCGATTCGAGTTTGTATGAGTGAGATATGCCCATTTGAAGTTGGGTTGTTCAAATAAGAAAAGTCTGTTTCGGATTTTAGAAGGGTATTTTGTCTTTTCCATACCCAATTAAATTAATTCATTTTTGGTAATTACTTAGCAGTCTAAACTGAACTTGGTAAGTTTATTTCTTGAAAATTGAGTTAGGGTTTTAGAGAAGAGAAAAGAAGAGGAGAAAAGAGGAGAAGAAGAAGCAAGAATCGTCAAATTCTCAAAGCTAAGATCATGGATTTTGTCAGGGGTGATCCCTACGAGGTATGTGAGATCACGAGGGTTGGGTTAGTTCACCCATGCACCAATAATGATTCAATTCAGCGAAGTTGTATTGTTTTGAAAGCAAATCTTATGAGTTCTTGATGAAATTCATTTGAAATCTTGTGGGTTCTTGTTATTGAAGTTTGTTGAGTTTGATTCATGCATTTAGGTGTGATTACAAGTAGAATCTTATTTATATTGAGGATATAATCGATTCTAAGTGTTTGGGAAAGAACCAAGTTGAAATAGGGGGTTTAGAGTTGAAAAATGAGCAAGAAAAGTCGGAGTGTACAGGCGGGAGCTGCGGCGCCTTTAACATGAGCTCCCAAAGGGCTCTAAAGTTTGGGATGCAGGGCCTTTGGGCCAGCCAAAGCACCCCAACCCCCCACAAAATTCACCCTCTGTAAGCCGCCTCTCGGAGCACCGGGGACGCCCGATTCTTCCCATTCTTCCCCTGCTTTCCATACTAGTTCATAGCAATGTACCTATGTTTCCTAGTTGATTCCAACACTCTAAGGTGCGTCTAAACATCATGAAATCATCCATAAACATGAGATCATGAACCTTGAATCCATAATTCAAATCAAGAAAGTTAAGAGTCGATTAAGAAGTTAAGAATCAAGTCGAGAAATTCATAGAGTTTTCCAAAAGTCTTTTACAAATGTTTTAACTTTGTTTATGACCTAAATTGAGTTAAGTAAAGAATAAGAAAAGTTCATTTCTTCAAAGATTATACGGGACCTAAGTATTCCAGAGTTAAAATTTTTCACATTTGAGCAGAAAACACCCGATTTCCAAGAGAGCTTTAAAGCTAAGTTTTTGAGTAATTATCTCAAACCAAAGAAAGAGTTTTGTTTTAAAACATGAGCTGAGAATATTTTGGGAGTAGTATTGAGCACCAATATGGGGGCGTGAGTTCATAATAACTAGTCTCCATAAACCATGTAGTCATCATGGGTAGAAAAGGATCATACTTTTTAGATGATTTCTTAGTGCTTTTAGCATAGACTAGTGGATCCACTTAGTTAAGGAGTTCTATATGGCAGCAAAGTATCGAATAGTTCTAGCGTGGGCAAGACATTTTATCATCTCTTAGGCTCATAGTGGTGATTGTCGGTTAGAGAAACTACCACAATAATTATATTACTTTTGCTATATGTAAATTAAGTTTTTATTGCATTTCTTTAACAAATTGAGTTGCTACCTCTCCTATTTTAAATGTTTTGTATAAGCTGCACCATTATTGTTTTTCACTTTACATTTGAGTTGAGTTATTCATGAGTTGAAGTAAAGCCAAGGTAAGTGTTCCTTTCATATTTCTTTCAAGCTTATGTCTCATTTAGTATTCCCCTCCATACTCGTACATTGATATCTGCGATGCCATTTGGCTGCATAGTTTTATGATCTAAACCACGAGCAACCACGATCAGCATCTAAGCGCCTCGTTGATCAGTTGAGCACTCGAGTCGGTTGGTGAACCTCTTGCTTTTGGAGGGCTCCTTTCATTGCTTTAGTACTTTAGTTGTTAGGATGATCGAAGTCTTGCCCGATATCCCTACATTATTTAGAGCTTCATAGAAAGTTAGTAGTTGATT